>CATIWQ010011146.1:0-19141 GCA_949673415.1 Euphorbia schlechtendalii
ATAGAAAGTATAAGTAGAAAACAAAGTAAAGTTGTAAGGTATGCAAGTGAAAGCTAAAGTTGATCAAATCGTATCCACTCTTTAATGGGAGTCGTCAATTCCCGCAATTCCTGCGTATACTTTGAATTTAGTCTCGACTCATACAGAACCTTCGCTAGGATGCTATTCTATGTGAATATCAAATAAAAGAACGTTGAAGAATGAAAACTTTTATTGATAAGTGCTTTGCAATTACACTCATATAACAAATGCTCGAATTTGTGTAGAAATATAGTGATCGAAATAGGAATCGAATCACTTATACATTTTTCTCGCTAAGACTTTGAATGTAGCGAAATCTAAATATTTTCACTATTTATCTATGCACGCATACTATCATTCAATGCCTACTACTCATGCCACACACCATGCCACGAAATTGGTTGAATTTGAGCTCTATTTATAGAGTACGAAGTGTTGCGTCTATCCAAACGAAGAGTCATGTCCATTGGCGAGGGGTTGCATCACTTCATTATGATTGGATGCAAAGATTCATCCTCATCCACAATGGAAAGGCACCCTTTTTATGATTGGTTGACTTCCAAAAGTTATCTTTTCGGTTGGTAGTTGATGGCGGTTGATTGTTATTATCTAGCGGTTGGTAGTTGAAAAGAGATAACCAATAACCGTCACAAGTCACGAGCGTGAATCACATGTTCCGATCATGAATAATGATTTGTAACTTTCTTTTTATGAAGAGTAATAAGTCGCGACCGCCAATGGGTGTCATGATCGTGAACTACGATTTTCTTCATAATTCTTCTTTGCAACTTTACTGATCTTTGACAGCTTCAATCTTAAGCCAAATCCTTGTATTCCACGCATCTTTTTGCACCTTTTTCGCTCTTTTTACATAGAATTCCATCTTTGATTATTTTACTCCCAAGATTTACCTAGTTTCTGCATTTGTATAAAAAATAACTACATACCACGTGAAATCTTTTATATGAAGTATAGAATGAAACAAAACCATATTGTTTTATGATTGAAAAAGTCATGATAATAAGTGTAATTATACACTTATCAAATGTCGGTGATGGGAGAGCTCAATTTCTTTCTTGGTCTTCAAAGCAAGCAGACTGAAGATGGAGTTTTCATCAATCAGGTTAAGTATGCCAGAGAAGTCCTGAAGAAATTTGATATGAAGCATTTGAAGCCAATGTTAACTCCCAAGGCCACTAATACTATCCTGATTAAAGATGAAGCTGAAAAATCTGTGGATAACAAGTTCTATAGAGGAATCATTTATTCTCTTCTTTATCTCAATGCTAGTAGGCTAGACCTACAGTATGATGTGTGCTACTGTTCTCATTATCAAGCTGATCCTAGAGAATCTCACTTAGCTACTATTAAGAGGATTCTCAAGTACTTGCAAGGTTCAATTGAAGCAAGTCTTTGGTATCCCAGCAGTTCAGATTTCACTCCTCTTGAATTTACATATGTTGATTATGGTAGAGACAAGTTCGATAGGAAAAGTACAACAAGAGGATGTCATTTCCTTGGAAAGTATCTTTTCTCATGGTATAGTAAGAAGCAAACTTCTATTGCGCTGAGTATAACTAAAGCTGAGTACATGACAGTAGGAAGTTGTGTAGCACAACTGCTATGGATTAAACAGTAACTGGAAGATTATGGTATAAAGTCAAGTTATCTTGAAGTTATGTGTGATAACAAGAATGCAATTGACCTATCCAAAAATCCAGTTCAACATGGCAGGATGAAGCATGTCAACATTAGACATCACTTCATTAAGGATCATGTGCTATGAGGTGATATCAAGCTGGAGTATGTTCCTTCTGAGGAATAGTGCGTTGATATCTTATCCAAGCCATTACCAAAGGAGCAATTTTCTATACTAAAGTAGTTAATTGGAATGGCTAATCCACGTTGAAGAAGAAGAAGGAAGCTGAAATTCACAAAATTTTGGCTAAGTGTTGGAGAGTATGTCTTAAAGAGACACGTGGATAACACCATCAATATTTTAATGTAACGGCATGAGGAACAGTTTGCGGTTAATTTTCAAATTTCTACGTCAAAAAGATGTGTGATTGAATAGGAACCCTTTCTTCCAAAACTCATTATTTTACTAAGGCGGTTGATATGATTCAGATCTCAGTGTTCATTTCCATCTTGAGCTGTGGTAGTGCCACGTGCCCCAGAGAGTTACTAAAGTCTATATAAGGTGAACAGTTGAAGAGAGATAAATATTACTTGCATTTTAAATCTCAGAGCATTCGAACCGTAGAATCCCTAATTCTCTTCTTCTTTCAAATCCTTTCCTTCAAACCCTCTAAAATGGTGATTACCTGCACAACCTTCAGACTTAAGAACACCACTACCATGAAAATCATTGTGAATGCTAAGGAGAAGCTCACCCTTCAAGAGGGAACCTACTTCACCAGAGTGGAGTGGGCTGATAATCTGGATTTTGGTCCAGTTTATGAGGTGGACTATGAAGGGTTGTTTCTCAACAAAAATATGCATCACATCATCAAGTAACAGCACCTGAGTTCCTTTTTGAAGATGGAGGGTCCTACTAGGGCATTTTACTCAAATCTCTACACCATCCAGGGATTTGATGATGTCCTAATGATGGATTTTGGGGGAAAATCAACCCTCATTTGCGCAGGGCTGATAAGAAGTGTTCTAAACATGCCCAACAAGTGCACTCAGCTTAAAAGAACCAGCGACGAAGATGCCATCATGATTCTAGAAGATTGGAAGCTCCCTGTCAACTATGTTTCTAGGGAGATAGCAGCGAGCGGCATGAGTTGGACCTCTAGGATGTGCCACGAGCTTGTAGTGAAGCTACTGCTATAAAAAAATGGGCTCTGTGACTAGTTACACCTGCTTTGAGAGGTGTGTGGTCTACCATATAGTGGAGGATAAAAACCTGAACTAGCCAATGATGATTCTTCATCATTTGACCAAGCTGACTACCATCTATCACTATGGTTACCTCATTACCGAACTAATGAGGGCAGCAAAAGTGGACTTGGCTCAGTTTTTAGGGGAGTCCGGTGAAATAGTACTTCCTATAAAGAAGAGATTTGAGATGGCTCATTTCAGTTGATTGGTTCACAATAAGGTGCATGCTAGGTACAACAAAGCACAACAGAAGTGAAAGCTGAACTATGTACTGATAGTGGTGCCTATGGACATCCTGAAGAAGGATGAAGATGGATTCATGGTGGATTACAATGACAGTGATGATTCGGACAAGGCTCCCATATCCACCTAGAGAAAGTTAGAACCGCCTCCTCTCCCAAGTAGAAGACTGCTTCCTCCAAGGCCAGGGGGAAAGCTTTGCGAAATCCAAAGTCGATGAGGCCCCTGCTCATCCCTAAAAACAAAGAAGGTAAATGAAGGTCAAATCTTGCACTCAAAGAGAAGTGGAGGCTAAGATCCAAGCTGAGTAGCAGGTGGAGGAAACTGAAGATGTGGCTGTGGTCAATGAGTCCCTACATCAAAGAAAACACAAAATGGTGTTTTCTAAGGAATCAGAGGAGCAAGGCGAGGCTAAGAAGTTGCGAGAAGAGGAAACTCTGAGTCCTAACATTGCAGTTGAAGTTCAGGAAGCATTTTCCAAAGTCAAGGGTATTCAGTGCAAGAGTTCTACCACCAACAACCCCTTGCAAAGTAATGTGCAGGTGGTGAGCAACGAGGAGGATGTTGGAGACAACCTCACCCTTATTCCTGAGGAGTCTAATCCTCAGGGACCCAACATCCCCACACCCTCTTTCACTCATGTTGAGGAATCCTCAACTCAGCATGAGTAACCTCAAGTTGATACATCCTTGGGTCAAACAACTATCCTAGAGGTTGCTAAAATTCGTACCCCCTCTTCTCCTGTAAATCCCAAAACCACTTCTACCCCTTTAACTCCTCTAGTTAGAGAAGTTCCTAATATTGAGAACTATGCTCAGTAAGGAAAAGCAAGTGGTCAGACTACTGAGGTAAATTTTACAGCCTATGAAGCAACTAAACCCAACAGAGAGCCACCCGTGAGGATTTGGTTGATGCATCTTTCTTGGTGGAAATCAGAGAGTTAGCTAGGAAGAAATTCATTGCGCTCAAAACTACCGCTGAGTTAGATGGAGTATTAAGTTAAGTGTTACTAGCTCATAAATTGATGGACTTATCTTCTGGACCAATGGTAAAATTGCCTGAGTTCAAACAGCACACAAGTGTGCCCAGTGAATCTCAATAATTTGAAGAGTTTCAGAGGATCCAGGGTAGCTTGTTGGCTGTTCGAAGTCATTTGGCAAAAGAGAGTGCTAAAAGTTTGGTTGATAAGATGGCCCTATTACTCATAATGTTGATGGATTCTGCAGCCCAGCTTGGGGCAGCAATCACTCCTTTCCCCACATCTACTACAATGGCTAATGCTGTTGCAGGAAAGATAAAGGGTAGTGTGGATGCTGCTACTAAGTAGCTAAGTCTCTTGGGTACCAAAATGGATACTCAAGTGACACAGGTCCATAAACTAGGTGAGGAGAAGGCCAAAATAAAGAGATTGACATATTAAAAGATCAAGAATGTCTTCAAAGATGTGGAAACAACCAAGGATATCGGCCATAGTATTGTGAAGCTGGTTGAAGCACAGTCAAAGTTCTTACTTCTCCATGATAACAAGTAGGATGAGATGGTAAAGCTGCTAAAGACTATTTTTTCAAAGATGGATAAGGTCCCTGTCGTAAATTTTGACTCTCTGCACACTAAAATGGACACCATCTAGCCGAGGTCAATGAGCACATCACCAAGAAGGTCTCCTCTTCGCAAAAGTTTTTGGTTTCTGCCATGGGGAAGATTTTTCCAGACATGCCGACTCTAAGTTTGCCTATTACAGAACCGCTTTATCTTGAGACTGGCATGACTATTCACACCAAGCTGAATGTCATCAAGCTCAAAGTGGAAGACATGTAGAAGAAGATTGAAACTCTGCTAAAGACGGGCGAGCTGCATGCGAAGTACATTGATTATACTGCAAAGTGTATATCATTTATAGGTCCCAAGGTCCTTGATATTGAAGCACAACTGAAGATAAAATTGATTGCTGGACTTTCGAGGCCTTCGTTAATGTTTTCAACAGTTTGCATGTTAGGGCTTTAAGCAGATTGCGCACCTCTCCAGATGTCATCATTATCTTCTCATTGAGCTTAACGATCAAGACTTTCTTATCACTGAAGGTAAAACACAACTGGAGTAAGAGATATTACCACAAATCATAAGACAACAAGAGAACTTCAAGGCTGCCCTCGATACCTTTAATACCTACCTTGAACAAATTATGCAAGGTCAGATAGAAAAGGGGGAGAAGGTAGCTGAAGACGCTCTCGGAACGATGAATCTTAATAAGGGAACTCTACCAAGGCAATCGTTTCATCACAAGCCTCCTCAGTAGCAACATCCAAAATCGAACCAAGACAAGACTGCTAGCTCTTCCTTTTCTGTTCATAAAAAGTAGAATAGGCCATATTCTTTGTATTTGTTTTCAAGAACTAGTAATAGAGCTTCAGTATGTAATCTTAGTTCAGGACATAAATAATGTACTAAAGTTATTTTTTATTAATAAAAATTACAAGTTCACACCTCAAGTTAAGATCTTCTTAACTTGAAATTTTATGCTGTATGTATGTTTCTACAGTATATTGAAAACGTTATGTAAGAACTTGTACAAGAGACCAACGTTGAAGTAAAGCAAAATTATGACAAAGTCCCAAGTAAAGAAAATTCATCTAAGTATGGGGGAGCTGAGCTACTTGAAGAAGACTCACTCAGAATGGGGGAGCTCAAGTTGACTAAGGGAAGTCACTCAACACAAGGGAGTCTTACATCACTTTTCAGGTATTTCTGATATCATTAAACTATTTAGTCAATTAACTTCTTCTACTACCTAGTTTTCTATCTTTCCAAAATGGGGGAGATTATAGAACCTAAGTTAATAGTACCTTACAGTACTTTAATGTTTTGAAAATAGCAAGCTGTTAATTGAGTACAAAGTACACTCTTAATTAATGAAGCTGACTAGAGTTTATTTAAGGGAAAACAACTCAGTTTTGCTATGTAATTAATTAAGTTATGGCTTTGAGTAGGAAAAGCTGAGTCTGTGCTAAGTATTACATATTTTAGAGGTATATTAACTCAGTTGTGTTGAGTTAGATTTTATTAATTAAAAGTTGTGTTCTTCGACACTGAGTTATTAAATGACACCCGTGCTAATAAAAAATTCTATGAGAGACGGAATATTCCTTAGATATTTTTTAGATTAATTAGAGTTGAAATTAAAGAAGATTTCCAATGGTCCTCACAAGACAAAAGGTGTCAGTACAGAATGTTGGGATTCCCTCACTAAAGTCCAAGACAAAAGGAATCATATGACATGCACCATTTTCCAGTGTCTCTAAGCGTCTCTGCCAACATCAGCAATTCAATCAATTTGAAGATTCAACGTTGCATTATCACACGCCTCTCTCAATAGAATTGCTTGAAGATAAAATGAGATTTTGTCAAAGAAATTTTATCGCGCTTCAATGTTCAAATTCCTATCTCTAAACGTCATGGAATCTATCTCCAATGGGAATATTCGAAAGATATGAAGAGAAGAGAAATTGAAGATCAGTGACCTCGAAAATTTTGCAACGGTTACTTCGCAAAGCTTCAAATATAAGTAGAAGATCGAAGCAGACATTCAAACTTAGTGAATCACCTTGAATTTCTTTTAAAGTTGAAACTCTATGAAATTACTCCCAACTTCAAGAAATTCCAAACTCAAAGCAATTAGCAAACATCAATTCCAAATCTGTTTGTAATAGAGAGATTTACTTATATTTAACATTGTAAGGGATCAATGTTTCTATAAGTTGAATTCATTTCTCAACCTTTTCATTCAAATCCGATGGTCAGTTTGGGAAGGGTACCCAAACTGAGTCGAGCGGTAGTTAGGAAGGAAGGTACTTTCTGTAAAACTATATCTACTAGCTGTAAAGGCTGCTCCGCCCAAGTAAGGAACGAACACTAGTGGGTTAAAGCTCGGATTCAGGGACTGGAGGTAGGCTCAGGACGAACCAGAATAAAATTCAGGTGTTGAAGTTCTAAACTTACGCTCTTAGCTTTTACTTTGTTCATCTCATTCATCATCTCTCCTCTGTAATATTGTTTTTGCTTGAAAAACCAATCCTTGTTGAGTTAAGCACTCAGCAGTAGATTGGAGATAAACCGTATCAGCGAAGCTGAGCAGTTTATTCAGTCTTTATATCGTAACTCAACACGCATACTTAGCAGGCATATAAAAACTTAACTTGGAAAAATAGAATATCGTAAACCTTTAAAAGTAACCAAGATTCGCATTCACCCCCCCTCTACGGTTGTTTACAAGGCATCTATAGGACCAATGATCCGGTCCAGGCCAATACCAGTGTCGGGACCGACCTACTTGTGCAGGCCGGTCCCAACTTCGCCAGGCCAGTCTCGGCCTACATAAGCAGGCCGATTCCAGCCCATACCGACCCCTTTAGGGATCGGGACCGGTCCAAATTGGACCGGTACTGGCCTACCCAAATGGGCCGGTCTCGGACAATCAGGATCGGTGCCAACTGTTTAGATCGGTCCCGACTTTCTTGTTACCCACTCCACTTTTTATATCCTTTTTACCCTTTCTTTTATATTTTTTGTCTCAAAAATACCCCTCCTTGTTTAAATAATTACAACTTTTACCTACCACTATAAAAACCAAAAACATAGAATTTTTAAAGGGAGAGCTTACCTTTTTGAGAAATTTTCTTTGAGAGAGAAAATTCTAGAGAGAGAAATTGGGGACTTTTTGGGAAAAAGTTAAGAAACTCTCACATTTTCGTTTTCTGATGCTTTTTCTCTGAAACTTCCTCCTCTTTACGGGTTTGAGTTAGAAACTGAAAATCTAACTTTCGGGTTTCCTATCCCTTTCACTAAAAAAAACCTTCTTTTGTGCCTTTTTTTACTAAATCGACTACAAAAAGACTTTGGGATCTCATTCTTCAGCATTTCTAGCTCCAAAACTTGGGGGTTCATGTCGGAGGGGTAAGATTCTAAAATTTTGGAGAATTTTTAGCGTGATTTTGTATTTTATTTTCTATCATTTATGTAGTTTCGACCTAGTCTGTTTATTTTTCTACTCTTTATTACTGTTTTAGGCCCCACACAATAGGAAATCCATTTTTTCCCCGGTAACCGATCACATTTATGCCATGATTAAATCTTAAATAATAAAATTGGTAAATTGAGTTTAAAATCAATTATTTCCCTATAAAAGCACACGGGGAACCCGAATTCCCCATTTTTAAATCAATTAGTACGTAATTCACCCTAATCTAACTTATTTGCATGACTAATTATGTCTTCCTTGGTTAACTAACTATACCATGATGTTGTGATATATATCTCGTGTTAACCTTTATAGATGCAAGTAGTCTAGGTTAGATGTATGTTAGGGTTTTATGTTTCCTTCAGGTACCGCAATTGTAAATAAAATGTATTTGAAGATCATTTATATTTAGGGCCATTTGTATATTACCCCCGGTTTGTATTATTATTTACCCTACCCCCCTTTAGGTTATAAGCCTCGTATTTACTTTATTTATCGTTTTCTCTTGTTTATTTATCGTTTTCCGCATGTGTATGTTTAACTCCAATATAAACTGAAAATGACTAAAAATAAATCGAAATATCTTAAAGGTAGTTATTTGATCGTAATTAAAACTCAAATAACGAAGAAGTAGGTAACTCATCCAGACCCAAATCTCTTTACTACGGTGTGGTTTAGGCTTAATGGATCTAGGCTGCACTGAATTTCCCTGAAAGAGTTGATCCGGGTGGCGACTCTATAACAAC
This sequence comes from Euphorbia schlechtendalii, assembly GCA_949673415.1. Lineage (NCBI taxonomy): Eukaryota > Viridiplantae > Streptophyta > Magnoliopsida > Malpighiales > Euphorbiaceae > Euphorbia > Euphorbia schlechtendalii. Next base: position 8,908 of record CATIWQ010011146.1, read on the forward strand.
GTAAGCAAGAGGTTCAGAACTCGAGTATTTCGAAACTTTTCTTTCTTGTTTCGTATTTTCATAAAACCCTCACACCCCATCTCACGGTACCGACGCCTCGTAGTGACCGCGTTGGTCCAAAAAGTCATCCCCTCACAGTGGCGACTTCGTTGGGGATCGTTTTCTTTTTTAAACATAAAAGTTTAAAAAGACTTTGATGATTATTGAAAAGTTGTTAAATGTTTTTTCCACCTTTAAGATACTTCGAACAAAAGCATATGCATTAGACGGATTAGCCATTAAGGTTAGGGAGCCCTAATGGGGATCGAGGATACCTAGTTTGTGGATCACTTGTTACCATATCACATGTACCTCCCTCTTTCGTACCTATTTGGGGAGAGGCTTGGAGTGTATCATAGTGCAACAAGAACCTTCTACATCAACAACCTTGTGACTGAACTCGTATAGCATCGATGTAGTAACCTCCCCTAGGTATACCAAAAAATCTCTATGTGTGCATCATGCAAGTTCTCTACTTGGAACCACTACGCCATAGATGGCCTGTCGCAACAACAAAAAAATGTTGCCTAAAGTGCCAAAAGTGTTGCGAAAGTACTTGTCGCAACACATTTCCATGAAAAAAAGTCGTTGGTAATTCTTCCCTTGCGAAAATTCATTTTCGCAACACATTTTTTTTCTCACAACACTAAGAAATGTGTTGCGACAAGTGACTTTTCGCAACACTTTTTTAGTACTTGCAACGCCTTTTGTTGTGTTGCAAAAAATACCCGTCACCGTTAACATTAACGTCCGTTAGTTTTTTTCGTAACACTTTCGTTGTTTTTTCGCAACACTTTTCTTGTAACACTTTTAGCATATTTGCAACATCATGTCCAGTTTTTGCAACATTTTTTTAAATACACTTATTTTGCATTTGAAACACTTTTTGCGCCTATTGCAACACATTTGTAAAACCCTTAATTGATATCATAATTCAAAAAATTGAAATTCATTATTTTAATTCATAATGCATAATATTCAATTGTATACAAATTCAAATGAGAACTAAAAAATACATATTACTATACAAACTAAAAATAACGCTACTAAAAATGTATAGTGTTTCCAAAAATTCTCAGACCGATCTTTACACATCTGAAGTTTAAACCACTCCCCATGCGTGTGAAGCATTGCTCTCATCTTCATAAGCATATTCACAACCTGCATTATAGAAGAATAAAAGAAGAATGTTATCACTTAGTTCCTCTTCAGCAGAGTCAACAAATACTAATTAGTATGAAGCATGGGTAAACAAATTAGATACTATATCTTAGATCCAACTCAGGTCAATAAGAAATTTTTATCACCATGATTTATTACTGCAATGCATCAAATCAAGAGTAAATAGAAAAAAAATTGATCATACTTTTCAGGAGCAGTTGAAAATATCTCATCAAGCTCAGCAGGTCTTAGGGCTCCATGTTAGTAAAAGTTAGGATCACAGTATTAGGATAAAAAAGATACTTTAGGTTGAATAATAATGTTCTTAACTTGTTTTGTTCTTAACTTGTTAATGCAACGACACCAATAGGTTCACTGAGAATATAACTCTTGAATATTTCCATAGGAAGAGAAACCGGCTCATTTTTCTTTGCAACTAAACCTTTAGCGAGGTTCGCATAATATTCAAAGCATCCAACAACATCATCCTAGGAACATGCTGATACAAATAAAGCTATGAAAACAACACCAAACTAAATAACGTAATCATCACAAGCTTACTATGTCCCATGCTGCTTCATCTAATGGTTTTCCACAATCTAGTGCCTCAAGTTTTGCAATTTCAGCCTTTCTTTCAGTTATTTGCAAAGATAGTGAAAAGAAAAGAAAATAGATCAGGGGAAATTAAGTAACATGGAAAAGTTACTTAATGGTCTTGTAAATGGGCAAAGCGCATATTTGCTCCATAGAAACTGCAATCCACTAGGCAATCATCTGAACCATATAGATAATAACCAATCATATGATTTCTCTAAAATACAAGATTAATTGAAATACAAGATTAATTGAAAAAAAAACAAAGAGCTAAAAATATGATAATGAAAATGACGAAACATATTAACATGGTCGATTATATAAAATGTGTGACTCAAAATTTAATAAGTTAATGAGTCTATATACAATTTCTAATATATCCTATCCAAAGGAAGAAAATAATAAGTACAACTAGTTTAATTCAGTTCAAGTGTCCATTTAGTCTAAAGAACAGTTCCAATGTCATAAGGTGATTATGCAAATAAGCTGTAAGTTGAACCTGACTGTTGTAATTGGTGGACAACCTTGGATAAATACATAATTCTTCCAAATTCTCATAGTCAATATATTTCAGTCACGAATCGTCATAGAGTCCATATATTTCAGAGTCTCTAGAGAGATTCAATGCCATTGGCCTAACTTACATTACTACCTCTAAGTCTAAACAAGAATCTAATGGCCTAACTCCACCAATACATCTCCACCATCAGGAATTTCGATTATTTTTCAAGAACACTAGTTTAAGTATCTTATTTACCAAATTTATATAAAATTATATGAAAAAAGAAGAATTGGAAGTATGCATGGTGTCCTATTGGTTACAAAGTTACAAACTATTACACCTATGACAAAATATAAGTTTGTCTATTTCAAATCATAAAATATATCCAGAGTATCATATAAAACTAATCTAAAGAACAAGATGATTGTTCTTGGAATTATCGAATGATGATACATAGAGTCAAATTCTTAAGTTGTTTCTTAAGTTAATAACAAGTGTGACTATAGATAAATGAAAAAAAACATCTTTTAATAGATATTTATTTATCATTTGATATATGAACACTAAACACCAAATAAAATTCTACAGGTTTTACCCAATAAAGATAACTTCTAAATTAGACATAAAACTGGGTATCACTTATAATGTGTCATTATAATATTTATAGAGTGAGAGAAAAAAAAACTGAGATATATATTTAAAGCTTATAATAGTATATAAATAATTACCTTCTACGAAAGGGGTCGGAAACGAAGTGAGTCACGAACTAAATGCATTCCCTTAGCCATATATATGTAACAAAGGTTTAATTTTATTTTCCCATGCAAGATTACTATTCTTAAAAGCTTGAATGGAATATGCAATGTTTAATCAAAAGGAGCTGAAGTAATTCTGTATGTATGGTCCTCTTGAAATATCCTTCCTACTACAAACATTATAATTAGGATTGAAGTATCCCAAGACCCTTGAATTTTGTTAGTTCTACACTTTGAGCCCTTAATTGAAAGGGAAAAATTAAATTGTTTAAGAATTCAATATGCAGATTTCTAAATAGTAAAAAAACTGACCATAACTAGTCTGTAGTTCCCTGGTTCCAATCTACGGATCGGTGGGGTCCTATATTTGAAACCATGAAATATTTCTCAAAAATACTTGATTACATTGAAATTAAATAGATTTGGTGAGGTTACACATTGACAAAATATCCACCATCTGATAGGCATTTGACTTTAGTACCCATAGGAAGCAGAGCTTTGAAACTATCATAATGCAAAATGAAAGCCAATCCCCCAGCTGAACAACCAAAGAGCTTGTATTTGAGAAGAAAATAAATAAGCATAACATATACAAGGGACAAGAATAAAATAATGAGAAATATTTGAAATTTTGAAGTATACATTTTTAGCATTTCTCATTCCAAGGGATAATAGCTCCTAAATAACAGCAATCCAAATCCTTGCTCCTCTGAAGTGAAGGTTAGCAGCCTGATCAAATTACTTTCTAATTAAAGGAAAAAAGCCCTCTCAATTTCATAAGTTGATTTCTTGTTAAATTTTAAGTATCTTACAGGATCAACTTTTTGTACATCACCAGTAAATGACGAGCCATTACAGTATCAAATCTTAACTCTGTTCCAATTGCAAAAATCTACAACATTCATATAAAAGTAGTCAATTCAAAGCATAATTTTTAAAGTTAAGATCTTTAATGTCACCTGGATTGTATTGTTTTTTGTTTTTCAAAATCCAAGAAAAAGGAAGTGTATCTCCCATGTATTTAGATGAACCGAGACGCGTATTCTTACTAAATTGACAGGTTCATACATTGTTTCACCATCCTCCCCCCTAAAAACCATGGTAGAACAAACATTACTTCTTTTATACCCTACAGATTTCAACTTTATTTCCTTTATCTTAACTAGTTTATAGAGTTCATAGTAAGATTTAGTTCTTTCATCTATAATTAAAAGCTGAATTGAATTCTGAAGCCAAGAATTTGATAGAAGAAGAAGTATTTAGAGAGGTACAACAGCATCAAGTTAAGTCAATTGTTTATCTACTAAATATATTGTTCTTTCATTTTTTTCCCTTTAAAGAAATTATTTAATGTTTGCAGCAAAATAAACACCAACCTCAAAGTGAACCAACCAACTATCAATGCCAGTACCAAACCCCTTATCTAAATGGTAGGCAGGGGGGCTGCCATCTAGACAAACTGGAGCACAATTATAATTCAATAAATAATAAAAAAAACTCAACAAAAACTTTAATTAAACTATATTATTGATTATACATTACCAGCTCCTTTTGACACTATAGATTCCAGTACCCTAAAAGATAGAGGAGGCCCTAAATAGTGAATACCCTACAAAATATCACTAATTGAAAGAATTCAAAGAAGCTTATAATTGAACATGTTTCTTAAGTAAATATGTATCTCATTGAGCATATTTGTCTATGAGACTAATATGACAAAGAAAACATATATTCAACAACACGAGAAAATATAATATAAAATAAAATTGAACCTTTACCTTTAATAGAACTCCAAAGATCAAAAGCTTTTAAGGAATTAGAGGGGAAGTTGTTGATTTTCCAACAAAGCTTAAAGCTTTAATCCTTTGAAATTTTCATTACTAGGTTAAAATTTGAGTCGTCTATTAGATCTGGTTGTTCCAAATTAGAGATAGAAGAGAAAACTTACTTGTGAAACTTGAGAGAGAATGAAAGAGGAAAGCGACACAGACAATTCCCAATGATGAATTGATCTGCCCTAAATTAGGGATTGATGAAGGGAAAATGCCGGCGATCGGAAAGTGTATCAAAACATAAACCCCCTCCTCCTTGCGCATCTCAACTGTAACTCCGTTTCCATTGTTATAAAAACTAAATTAGGGTTTCTGGTAATGATTTTGACAATAATGCAAAATTAGAGTGCGATTGAATGTTGATGTCCGAGAAAGAGAGATGGTTTGTTTCTGCAGAGAGAAAAGGAAAGAAAAAGATTTCATGGAGAGGGAAAGAAGTAGAGATGGAATGAATTTGAAAAATAGACAAAGGGGATTGATGGTGAATATTTGCTATTTTTTATATTTTATTTTTTAATTTAATTTTCCATCTAAAAATAAGCGGCAAAGCATCCCACCTCTATATTTTCACTATTCATCAGTGTTTTTCGTAACAGTAAATGAAAAGTGTTGCGAAAAAGTGAATTTTTTTACACTTTCTTAATTACTGCAACACTTATTTCACACATTTGTATATGTGTTGCAAAAAATCATTTTTTCCCTAAAAATTGCAACACTTTCATGCAACACCAGCCATTTTGGTTGCGACAGGCCATCTACGGCGTAGTGAACCCTCGTGGTGTCAAGATGAATTGTATATTACGTGCATGCTACGTGTGGTGTGTTTAATTGCTTTTTCATCCATTACATATGCAAATAAATCATCATCTCACACCATGTATATCATAATAACCACATTCTTTTGTGCAGACACTAATTTACGAATACACTCATTCTTTTATTAGTTTAAGGTTTTAGAACTCTCATGAAGTATCATGACATCATGAATAAACCCTAAACATCATGATATACCCCAATGGTATTCGTTAGTCATAAAAACGCTCAAGGTCACGTCGCTTTAGGGAACGCATTGACATGTCATATCCCAACATTTATGATGTCCCATAGGCATTCGACACTCTACCCAACTTGAGTCATGTACTCAACTAATTCATTTCGCCACATTGGCGATACCAATTAAACATCAACATTAACTCATTCATTAATTCATTTATCATAAGGGTATAACACATTGTCTTAGCCAAAAAATTAAATTTCTCATTCATTCATGACATAAGGATTTCACCGTGGTAAGGCTTACCACCCTTTACCCTCTTGTTTCAAGGTAAACAGATCATTTCATTAATTCTATTCAAGCTCATCCTTGGAGAGTTCACATTGATCTTTCTCGACCTCTATACCCAAAGGTTGGGATACCATTACATCGCTTCATGAGAGTTTGAAAAACCTTTAGAAATCATAAAATCATTTTTGTTTTATCATTCTTTTATTAGTTTAGGGTTTTAAGAGTGCTCTTGAAGTATCATGACATCACGAATGAACACAAAGCATCATGAAATACCCTATCAGTATTCATCAACCTTAAAGATGCTCGAGGTCACGTCACTTTAGGGAACGCGCCCACATAACATATCCACTCATTTGCTATGCCCTACTCCTCCCAATTGAGTCCAATACTCAATTCATTCATTTTCACCGCATAGTTGATTCCAAATAAACGCAAACATCAATTCATTCATCAATTTACACATCATAAGGGTAGGACACATTGTTTTACCTGAAAATGATGATCCACACACCTCAAGTTATCGTAACATGGGATTGATACCGTGGTAAGGTATTACCATCATTTCCTTACCCTCACTAAAAACCCAACATTCCACTTCACTACAATCAATCTCATCCCTTGAGAGATCACACTGATCTCTCTCGACCTCCTCACCCAAAGGTTGGGATATCATTTCACTACTTCATGAGCGTTCGAAAAACCTTTAGGGTTCATAATTCGTAAAACATTAAAACATGCTTGACCTAACCCAATCTTGTTTTACAGTTTTTCTTCTTCCATTCTTTCACCGTTGTTTTCCCATCCTTTCACCATGGAAAGCCACAATACCTAATTCATAACCTTTTGGGAACCCTCAAAAATCCTAATTAGAAGAAATTAGAGATTTTTAGGCTATGGGGGCTCCGATGTTTAGCTTTTTTCCCCACAAACAATGCTCACTTTTTTAAGATCCCTTAGACCATGATTAAGGAGTATCAGGCTATTCTAGGCAACCCTTGCTCTAGGCAATTTCCTATTGCGGTGTCGAGTTATATGTTCGGAGATGGAAACTCACTGAGAGGGTTGTGGAACTTGGACTCCACCGATCATTTTTTATCTCATCCTCAGAGATCAGAGGCTTCCGAGTTACCACGATCTTAGATCGGTGCTTATCTACTCCGCGACATCACATCACTTGGCCATTTTTTATGGCTTTACTACTAATATCAGAGTTCATGTGAGGAGTAGGTAGCGTCGCCGCATTCCGATTGATTTCTGCCATTACTAGTATGTCTCAAGGAGCTTCACCTATCGCCATTGGACTAGCAGAGAATTTGTTATGCATGGAGACTGCAAAGGCCGATCCTAGCTTGATCGGAGACCACTTCACCCTGTTAGAGGTTTGGCTTTTGGAGAAACTAGCCTTAATCCATGAGTTGAGATGATCTTATGAGAAGTACAAGGTCATCCATTACAGCGAGAGAGAACTCTACATTGGTGACTACCATAAATTGATGGTGGATGATTGGGTACAAGTCATGAGAGGGTACACAGATAGCCAAATTAGCTGGGTTTTCCCCTAGCGGAAGGTTATCGACTTCGCTACCCATGTTCATGCTTACGGTGTCTAGCTGCTAGGATTGCAGAGCATCACTTCCTATTCTCCCGCACGGCTTTATCGTCAGTATGGGAAAACTCAATGAGTGCCTTGGGATTCTTTCCCTACCCATGGCCTTAGTTGGGATCAATAATTACCTGACCATATTCTTGAGAGATGGGCCCGACACACTTCTTTCGTTAAACTGGACCATACCCGCCAAGAAATCACAAAGACAGATGTCTACTATAAAAAATGGCTTTAGGAGATTCAAAAGCTCACAGATCTAAGCAAGCATGGAGGGGTTACTATAAAATGGAAGTATGCCAAGAGGAGGTTGCAATAGAAGATCTAATGCCTCTGCTACTCCTTTTTCTCATGCTGCTGCCATCACCAAGTAAAACCCATTATCCTGATGTAATTTTCATTTTGATAAACTTTATATGTAAGACCTTATATTTATGAAATATCCAGACTTTGTTTTACTTGATTAGAGTTTCACCAAAACGGCGCCATGCATTCATATGAGTCTACATATAAAAATTTTAGCATACATGATATGTCTTTACATGAAATTAACTCGAGTACAAATGAATCATCTATATCTAATGATTTAAACCCTGATAAAAAAAGAGAGATTAAATATGTGCTTAGATGTTACGTGAGAGCTTTTTCTTAGTCTTATGAAGATGAGCTAGGCGTCATCAGAGCTACTGTAAATCATAGAATTCTAACTAATCTAAAGTTCAGATCATTAAAGCAAAAATTGAGTTAACCACATCTCAAACGGGCAGAAGTAGCGAAGCGGCTCGAAGCCAAAATCCCTCAAGGTTGTAACATCTTTGTTCCATCTATAAGCCAATATTCGAGTTATCGAAGAAAGTAATAAGCGATCATCTGGAATGAACAGTGTTAGTTATCTTTCGATAGATACAAGACTTATTTGATCAGTCTGCCAGTTTTAAAGCCGTCGACTCCTAACAAGCCTCTCATACTCTATCTGGCTATGAAAGAGCATTTAGTAGGGGCAATGCTTATCCAAGAGGAAGAAGATAAACGCAAGTAGGCAATGTATTATCTGAGCAAGAAGCTTTTTGAGTATGATATTCAGTACATGGTGTTCGAGAAAACTTGTGAGACATTGGTCTGGCTCACTGAGAAGCTCAAGCACTACTCTCAGTCATACAGAATTTAGGTAGTGTTTGCCACTTTTCTACTAATAAGTTCAATAGTTTGTTCACAAGATTCCGCTATATATCAATGGTGCCAAAAACTTGTTCACGAAAAATATAGGTGTTGTCAGTACCTCTTATCAAATAGAAAAATGATGATAACTGCAAGTATACAGTTGCAATGTAGTTTTAAAAGATATCAATCCCACAAGAAAGGACTAGCTCTAAAGATTAACAAGGAAGATAAAATAAAGAAAATAAAATAAGTTTGATATTTTGGGTAGGAGGGTTAGAATGGAGAATGAGTAAATATAGGTATGAAAGATTAGAGAATCTAAATAAATAGATTTTCCCTACGAAATAAGAATAGCAGAGAAAACATGCAAGTTCAATAAAGAAGTTACGATTCACTAAACTAATCTAACAGACTCGGTTCTAAATATTCAGATGTTCAATTATTCACCGCAGAGCAACACATGAAATGACTTTTCCAAACCTAGGGTAAACGAATTAAGATGATTATATAAACCTGTACAACATCAATATTGTGCTTAGTACGGGTCACTCTCACATAGCCATAGTTAGCAAGTTACCATTCCAAAAATGTTGGCTCACTAAATAGCGTTATATCACAGATCCAGTGATTATACATGATATTGTTAACCCTGAAACTACTCTTAAAATTAACTCCTATGCATATAACTTGATTAACATAAAAGACTTAACACGTAATATGCATTATGACACATAGACATATCATAAACTTCGAAATAGAAAGTATAAGCAAAAAGTAAAGCAAAGTTGTAAGGTATGCAAGTGAAAGCTAAAGTTGATCAAACCGTATCCACTCTTTAATGGGATTCGTCAATTCCCGCAATTCCTGCGTTTGCTTTGAATTCGGTCTCGGCCCATACAGATTCTCCGCTAGGATGCTATTCTTTGCGAATATCGAACAAACGAATATTGAAGAATGAAAAATTTTATTGATAAGTGATTTGCAAGTACACTTATACAACAATCGCTCGAGAATATAGAGAAATCTAGTGATTAAAATAAGGATTTGAATCACTTAAACATTTTCTCGCTAGCACTTATGAACGTACCGAATTCTCTATCTATACACACACTATATCTCTCACTTTTTCTAATTCTAATGCCACACCCTGTACTCCATGAAATTGTAAGGTTTGGAGCCCTATTTATAGAGTTCGAAAGGTTGCGTCTATCCAAATGAAGGGTTGTGTCCATTGGTGAAAGATTGCATCTCTTTATTGTGATTGTTTGAGAAGCATCAATCTAATCCACAATGGATAGG
>CATIWQ010011153.1:0-11266 GCA_949673415.1 Euphorbia schlechtendalii
AAATTGGTTCATTTTTAGCAAGTACAAGGGTGTCTTGAGGTCTTGATGTATTAGTCTTGCATAGAATTAAATTTCCAGCATTCAACCTCTACTAGATGTGATCCACCGAAACGAGTTCAATGCGGGACTGAAATAAAACAATTGGACAGAAGAAGATTTGATGTACCTTGTTGCGGATGATGAAATCCTCTTCTTGTTCAATGAAAAAAACATTAAACTTGTCGATCTCATTGTTCAACAGATGCACAAACTGAGCTTGGGCTTTACCAGAGTGAAGTGATTCATTAGAGGAAATGAAGCGGACAAATTTCTTTAAATTCTTATAACACAAATACTTGCCTCGCCAATCAGGCAGACTTTCTTCTATTTGTTGCTTCAATCTCTTACCAAACTTCATTCTTTCTTTTTTCTTTTTTAAAAAGTGAAATGAATTGAATTGAAGTGATGATGGGTAGGTAATTAAGAGGAAGAAGAAGAGGGGAGCTGTTTAATACTTAATAGAATATAGAAAAGCATATGCTTGGCGTGATAAAATGGTTGTTTGAAAAGAGTAGTTCAAGTAAGAGAATTTCACAAGCATATTCGCCTCTTTATTGTCACACTTAACTCCCACGCCTACTTTTTTACATCTATGACTTTCCGTTTGGTCTTTTTTAATGCAGTGTTTGGTAATATAAGTCAATATAACGTATGTCCTGAACCCGACCTCTACAGATTGAGTCTTCTCTAGACTGAACATTAGTACCTTCTTTTAAAAATATATTATAAAGTAATAAGAAAATAAATATCATTCTAACTTGAGGAGATAATTCAGAGGAATCTCCTTAGATTCTCCTAGAGAAAAAGTAATATTTGAAATATAAATATGCGACTTTTGCACAACAAAATTCTTATTTTTTTTAGTTACAAAAATGGTACCCACATCTTCAAACATATATAAATCTCTGTTGTATACAATTTTTCTTAATGTACAATTATAATAAACAGAATACATCAAAATTCCCTATACTTTCAAAAATTTCAAATAATTCATTGAACTTATAAAATTTATCAATTTGCTCTTTTAATTTCACTTGTCAATTTTGATTGGAGAGTGAAAAATTAATAATTTAACATTTTTGAAAAATCAAACCAACCAGATTAAGTTGACACGTAGAACTAAAAGGATGAATTTGTACATTATTTACAAGTTCATGAGGCTATCTAGAACTTTTAGAAATACATGGAGAAATGAGCATTTATGAACAAAATAGGAACTTCCAATACATCAAGCCTATAGGATTTAAATTCCCTGGACGGTCCAGATTCATCAGAATGCATCCTGATTTTGGATCAGGGAATTCAAATCCCAAGCCTATATAGCTATTTGGTTTGAAGTTTGATCCATACTATTTATGCCTAATACATCGGTTTGCACTCCTAAGTTGAAAAGCAATCTTTTCCATGTTACACATAACCTCCTAAGTTGACAAAAACGTGCAACATAACCCTCCGTTACGTACTTGCTCACTCTCAAGTCGAAGAGTGTGATACATTCTCGCTGACGTGGTATAAAAGTGTAAAATATAGAAAAATTAAACCAACAAAAATTTGACATGTGTAATTGATCTAAAAAAATTTTAAAAAGTCCCTTAAACAATTTTTTTCAAATCCCAACTTTATTTTAAACTATTCAATTCTACCATCTTCCCCAAAAACTTATATTATCCTAATCAGAACGGGCTGCTACTTTTAATTCAATCCATATATTTCCATAACAGAGTTGTAATATTTCAAACAATTTAAACTCAAACATTCCCCATCTTTTCATTTCCGTAACTTATCTGGCAAAAATAAAAACATCCCCGAAATTAAAATCCCTTATCCAAAATACTAATTACAATTCATTCAAGAACGAGCAAGTAATACTCAACAATCACCTAATCGAAAAGGAAATAAACTCAAAATTCAAAAGGGATGTGGATCACCTGGTTCGCAATCGCTCTCAATAACTCCAAAAATAGATCAATTTTGTAGACTCCAATGCCCAAATTCCTAAGAAGTTAGGCAGAGAGAAAAATAAATCAAGACCTTGTTTTCTGAGTTTTCTTCATCGATGTTAATCATTAATCGAAACCAGAATCTTCCTTTAATTCTTTTGTCTTCTAATTCAGGTAAAAAGAGTATAAACACCTTGAATTCAGCTCTAATTTGTTCCTACTCTACCTACAATTGCGAGTAATTATCCTATTCATTCTTGGCTTTGGTCTTCGATTGCTACTGTAGTTCTGTTCATCAACTTGCGCAGATTGCTAGAGATAACGAAGGAGCATTTGAAGGAGATGGTCATTTACCATATCTGTTCATCAAGTCGTCGCTTTTGAAGCTGTTGAAGGAGACGGTCTTCGACCCAAATTGCAGTGGTTGGATTTATCTCCAATTTTATTCTAATACCCTTATATTCAAACTCACTCTTGTTTGGTTATGTTATACGTTTTTACAAATTGAGGAACGGGAAAATGATTTTTCTTGCCAACTTAAATGTGTGTTCCGAATAGGGATGGCAACGGATCCCGGACCCGGTCCGGATCCGGATCCGTTTTTTAGGGTCCGGATCTCGATTTTATGGACCCGTCGGATTCGGGTCCAGATCGGGATCCGAGTCCAGGAAACGGGTTCGGGTCCGGGTAATGAAACCCGGATCCGGACCCGGATCCGTATTTAAATATTAATTGTATATTTTTATTTATTATTTACCCCGAAAATATTAGATAATTAATATTATTTGATATCCACGTAAATCCAATTGCATGAACATAATTAAATGAGCATGTAAACTATTTAAATTAAGATGAAATGTACAAGTATGGAAGCTGAAACTAAGAATTTGATGTTAATTACATGGATCCGTTTTGGACCCGGATCCGTGGGATCCGGATCTGGATCCGTAAATTATGGACCCGCCGGATCCGGGTCCAATATATGAAAACGGATCCGGGCCGGGTCCAAGCCAAACCCGGCCCGGATCCGACCCGTTGCCAGATGGGATTAATGACCAAAAGGTCAAAGGTAGATTAAGGAAAGATTGTTTGATGGGAGAAACAACCAAAAAGGTAAAAGGTAAAAAGGTGAATTGGTAGAGTTTAGGTGGAAGTAGCGGACAGACTCACACTGCCTGTCTGATTTGCAGTCAGTTCCTTTGTACTCCACGCTACTTGTTAATTTTCTATAACCGAGGCTGTTGCTTTGATCCTTTTAGAGCATTTCCAGCTCCACTTCAAAAAAAAAAAAGGTTGCATTGTAGTAATTTTAAATAATAAAATATTATTTTTTTATTTTACTTTTACTTTTTTTTGTTTGTTTTTTATTCTTTTGTTTATTTTAATTGATTGTTTATTATTTGGGTTAGTTAGAAGAGGATAAAATAATAATATTTTATTTTGAAGTGAATGGTTGGAGAATAAACATTATAGCAATTTCATATTATAGAGTTTGAAGTGAAAATTCATAATGCAGGGTTGGAGATTACCTTAGTGCTTGAATTTGAATGGACCAAATATTTTTACTTCATTGATTTTAGCATTGTAAACATACAAAATAAAAATTATTTGAGTTTAATTAAATTGGTAAATGTCTAACCGTAAAGTAAAATTTTTTAAAAAAAAACATAGAATAAAATTTTACTATATTCTTTTCCATTGAAGACCTTAGTTTATTTCTGTAATGGAAATAACAAAATTTAGATGCAATTTAGACTTTTCTATTGAATTTTTCTCAAATTATCTTTTTTTCATATGTAACTATATTATGCGTTTTATTTTGTAGGAGTGTCTTGATTCAGAATATTTTATAAGTATTTTTATTTTTTATTATCAAATTAATTTCGGCCGAACAGTTTTCAAACACTCATACGGTTTTGAGATTTAAAACTTAAATCTGTGTGACATATAACACAGATTCTGGAACAAGTAAATGAGCAACAAACCAAATAAATTTGTTTGTAGTGAATCGTGAGGTATATACAAAATGAAATTAACAATGCATTAAAACCAAGACAAATTTTGTGAATGATCGTGTTTCATTTATGTTTACAATTTTTTATCACAATAATTAGACATTATTTTTTTTTGTAAAAGAGTCCAATAAATTAGGTTTTAACGTTTAATCATTCATGTACTCCATCATCTCTCACGAATTGGTTACAAATATCATTGTTATCATAAACAGTTTGAACGATATTATCCGCTTTGATGTCGTTGGCTTTAAAACGTGTCATTCAAGTCATGGCTTTCAAGACCATGTTTATACATAAAGTCAATAGATTATTTAAGAATGGCGTGAAATATTCCTTCCTAACAATTGCCTCATTTTATATAGAACAAAAAAAACATGCCACCTATATTTTGTAGACAAGTAGTAAGTGTCATCTCTAAAAATATGGATAATTTTATTTCTACAACAAGAAACGATTGATGTCTAAGAAGATGACTTTTAACTTCACATCGATTTTTTTGTAAATAATAGGACCATTGTCGTACAATAAAAACGATTTGATAGACAATCACGTATCTTCTATGATCACCTACTACCAAATACCCTCAAGATGTCATCCCAATTCCGAAAACGATATCATCCATAAAAAAAATAAGGATAAATTTTATCTCCATTACAAGAGTTGATTGTCGTTCTTGCGAAAAGAAAATGACTTTTAACGTTGCATTAACATACAATTATTAATTTCAAAACTAAATCTGTAAAAATCACTTATACTCGTACATTGGAAGACAATAATTTATCATCAAAGTTCACCTACTACCACAAAAATAGAAGCGCTGACCCACTTGCATTTTGGTTGTGGTTTCCTTATCTTCCTCGTTTATTCCATGATTGTAAAAATTATTTTTGCACTTGTATTTACATTTGCGATATTACATGGTATGTGACGTGCTAAATAACAACATACCTAATAAGTTTTGTTAGTGACGAGCCAGATACATTGTCAAATAAACTACCAATTCAAATTCTGCGACCGCGATAAATTAATCAACGGTTCAGATTCATGTATGTATCCATATTTTTATGTCCCTGGTTAGATTTACTGGACTCATTCCACTAATATAAGAGACCTCTATTCTCCCACAAACCTAGCATAAATCAGTTTATTTTCTCAATCAATATCTCCAACAAAAAAATTCTCTCTCTAACATGGGTGACTTTGGCACCATTGATATTCCTCTTTCCAATGACACTTACTATGGTTCCTCCTCTAGCCAGAACTTAGCTATACCACCAGCCTCTTCTCAATATATTCCTCCAATGGAGACCACTCAAAGAAGGACAAAAGGGAGACCTCCAGGAGCCAAAAACAAGCCTAAACAACCAATATACATCACAAGAGACAATGAAGCCTCCCTAAAGTCAACCGTCCTTCAATTCTCGGCGGGCTCCAACATCATCGCTGAGATCATCGATTACGCGATGAGAAACAACGTGGGTGTGACCATATTGAGTGGTAGTGGCTCGGTGTGTGATGTTGCATTGTGCCACCCAGTGTCTCATGACCCGTTTTTGACTTTGCAAGGACCTTTTGAGATGTTAACTTTGTCTGGCTCTTTTTTTGGCTCTCTTTGTTGTAGTTTTGGTATAACTTTTGCAGGGCTTCAGGGACAAATCTTTGGAGGGATAGTTGCTGGGAAAGTTGTGGCGGCCGGGGAAGTTTCGGTCGTGGTGGCTACGGTTGTCAACCCCACCATTCATAAGGTGCCACCTGTCAATATGGTTGAGGAGGCTGAGGAGGAGAACATGAGAAATATGGTATATGGCAATGTGTCCAACCCAACTCCATTGAACTGCCATGTGCCTCTTGGTGTCATGCATAATCCTCCTCCTCAATTTTAATTTATGTTAAATTTTTTTTTTTTGAAGTTGATTTATTTTAAAGTTGTACACAGTTCTGCATGAGTTAATTACAATATGTTGTTTCGGTAATAGAAAATGAGATGCAAAAATTACATGCGTTAAAGTTTTGTTTTTATTTTGTTCATGATTGTTTCATCTAAAATTTCAATAAAAAAATTGTCTACAATGATGCATGTTTGCTATTTCATCAAAAGTTCATGTTAAAAAATTAAAAGAAATACAAGCACGTAGCAAAAATTTGAAAAAAATGTGATTGAATTACTAATGGCGTGACATGTAGTATCTAAATGAATGAGTTATTTCAATTACAGGAAGAATGTACTCCGAGACAAATAAAATTTAAAGTTTGAAGAGTTTAAGTAAAGTCCATCCATGGCTTTAGATTTTTTATTCTAGTTTTATGTCGTGAATATGGTAAAATTTCTATAAATTAATATTTTTTAATTTAATAATGTTTCCAAAATAATGTATTTTTTCGGTCTCGATTTGGAACAATTCAAAAAATGATTAATTTCTATAAGATAATAAAATAATAATTTTTAAAAAATTTCTTTAAAAATTATAAATGATCATGATAATAGCATAAATTAATAAATAATCATGTATGCGTGTGTATATATATATTACTACAATTCTATCGTTGTTAGCTTCTTCTTAAAATTTAAATCTTCCTGAGATACATCTCTAATCTTCCTTATTGCATTCAAAAGTTCTGATGTATTGCTTCCAAGCGATATCCAAAAATTATTAAGTGTTTTCGATGAGTTGAGTACTTCTTTATGAATAACGAGCTCCAACGGTGTTACGTCGTCATCAACACCATCTTCAACATTTTTTTATAAATAATATTCATTGAATTAAGTATAATAGATAAAATGTTACAATTCAATCATTTGAATTTGTATAAATAAAATTTAATTTTATTTGATATCGAAATTATTAATTTATCGATTAATTAATACATCTCTAGATTAATTTAATTCTTCAACTATATTAATTTATAAATGTTTTAATCTTAAATTGCTATAAATTTCGTAAATAAAAATTAACCTTGAAAGCTTGTATAAATTTTTTGACTCACGGTAAGAAAATTTGAAATTAGTTTTCTTACAATTTAGAAACTTACTAGTTGTGTTGATATGATTTTTTTTAGTGCAAATGTGCTACTCAAATTTGTAATATAATATTTCACCATGAAAGTATTGTACCCTTTCATGATTTTACTCTTTAATTTCCCTATAGTTTAACAATTACCTAATTCCATCGCCATTAAGTTAAGACATTTCCGATCCGTTTCGGTAACCGTAATTGGAATTTTGTTGTTTTCTTTTAGTACGTTATATAGAAGGAAATTTGTTATCTGAATTAAGCATTTGCGTTGTATTGTTTATATATATATGTGGAGCTTTCAAGTCGTACATGCATGAATCTGAATTAATCTTTTAGCTAACTCATATATGGATAACCTTTAATTTAATAGGTAACTAGTTTTATTCCATGTTAAAACAGAGCAATATTATTTTTTCCTAGTAGGTGAAAATTTTTGATATTTTATCAATCGTCAAAGCTAGTCAAACGATTGGAATCTCCGAGGCTTAGATGAGGATCAGTCATATATTTTCCAGCAATCGAGTTAACTCATTCATTTAGATACTGTATGTTTACCATATCACAACATCTTTTTCTTGCAATTGAGTTAACTCATTTATTGAGATGCTGAACGTAGATTAATCAGATCAGCATTTCATATGTTTTTAATTTTTCATAACATATATTAAAATTATAGTTTCAATTTAGATGTGAATTATAATTTAATACAATATCATAGAAAACAATATTAGATATATTCTTTTGATAGAAAAATAAAAAAAAAGTAATAATTTAATTGATTTTTATTTAATAAAAAATTCATTGAAAATAAAAGAACCTTAGTTCTCAACTTTTAAATTATCATTTGAACCCTTCTATTTTGGCCTATATTCATGATTATAGTTAGATATGTTCATGGGTTGAAATACTCACTCAACCCATTTATGTACCCCTGACCCAACCCGAGAAAGCCCATAGTTTTGGAAAGCGATGTATACTGTTCATAAAATTACTGAAAGACTAATTTGTCCTTGTTGGTTATGCCCATTTGTTTTCTAACAAGCATATCAACACCGAATCAAATGCTCGTGTTTCAGATCCTGCAAGGGAACCAACAGCGGTGAGACAAACCATATTTTTTTACAGCGAAAGGCAATGTGACAAGTCCAATGGCATTGCTTTTATCCTACGTTGTTTCACGGACTGCTCAAACCCTCACTCTATCTCTTCAACAACACGCTTCTCCAATTTGCCCAAACCCTCACACTCATAATGCCATCCCTAAACTTGATCAATTTACTCCATTTTACAATTTGGGGTTTGGTCATTTCCCGGCTCAAAGAAAGAGGAGAACTTGAAGAATGGAGTCTCATCAAAAGTGTCATGGGTTGCCGAGATATGCACGGCCTTATGCTCGCCTGGATTAGCCTATAGGACCTTGGCTGCTTGCTTGGCCTTGTATGTGCTATGCCCTCTCTCTCTCTCTCTCTCTCTGGCTTTTATCCTGGAAAGTTGCATTTTTGTTTTTGAAATCATCTATGTGAAAGCCTTCACTTAATTGATCCCATAGGAAAGCTATATGTATATTGATGAATAGTTGTCCTTTATTGTTCTCTTTTCTTTTTTCATCCGTAGCTAAAGGCTGATCAAACGATATGTTTTACAATGAATTTGGGGTTTTTCCTTGTTTTAATAGATCGAGTAAACAAAGTAGCAACTAGCAAGTATTTTATTTGTACTTGCTCTTACAAAGCCGGACAGTTTGGATGATTATGGCTCTGTTTTTGTTTAGTTATACCAGTTTTCGAGACAAACTATTGATGTCTATATGGTATTCCCAGGAAATATCTTCATGGAGTTATAGCAAACCATTTCTTTTTATTGGATAAGATATGACCATCTAACAGACTAACACAAATAGTTTTTATTATGATCTCAATTATGAAACCAAAAAGAAGTAAAGAATTCACTGGCAAGTGATGAGTTTTATTCTTTCTGCGTTTTGATGAATAAGTGAATTTAAATATTGATAAATAAGTGGCGGATCATGAAGTTTTATGGTTAATGACTAAATTGAAGACCACTTTTTTTAATGGCTGGAATCATTTCTGTGAAGATACTGCCTTTTAAGGGAATTATACAGTGTGTGCGTGTGAGTGCCAAGTTAATTACGTGGGATAATTTTTAAATCAAGATCATATTTGCCACTCCTTGAGCTTAATTGTCGAACCTCTTCCTACTTTCAGGGTAGGGTTGATTATATTGGATGGGTGGGTATAATGCACCTTAAGTGGCTTAGTAATTATATCAGATGCTAACCTGTTTAAATATTTCATCATGTTTTTGTTTTATCATTAGTTTAGTTGCATTTACACTTTTGTCCCATTTGGCTGTATCTAATTCTCGTATCCATATTGCTAATGTGAAGTTCAGCGACAAACTAGTAATGATAATTCCGATTTGATTTATCATGGAAATATTAAAATTGTTTATGTGGGTGTAATTCAACTTTATTATCTCTTTGTAGGTCCATTTCATTGGCAACCTTCCTGATTTTTGGGTGATGACTTTATTTGGTTGTGGAGGTTTTCTCTTAAGGTGCAGGATGTACAATAAATGATCTCCTTGATAGAGATATTGATGCTAAGGTAAATGCCTTTTTTCTTATTGTTTTCTTGCAGAAATGTGTTTAGTTTCACTACTCTATGTGCCGGCATTTCATTCTATTTCCCCACTTTTGGGTAATAAGTGTAGAATGCTAGTAATATGGGCAACGCTATTTATATTTGGATCTAATCTTGTTGACACTTGTAAAATCTAGTTTTGAGAACTGAAATTTCCGGCAATGTGTGTCAATGTTGTTAACATGGAAATGAAATAACAGATAAAATGAAATTTTTTAATCTTTTTTACTGCAACTATATTCTGCTCATTTGTGTTGCTCTTTTATGCTTTACCATTTGATGTTGTTTTGTTTGTAAGAAATGCTATATTGGCAAATTCTTACATTTATATGACTTGTTTAATGCAGGTGGAACGTACAATATCGAGACCTGTTGCAAGTGGTCTGCTGTCACCATTTGAAGGACTTTGTTTTCTTGGGTTACAGTTGCTCTTAGGACTTGGCATTCTTCTGCAACTGAATAATTATAGGTAACTGTTCTAGAAATTGCATTCCACAACCACAAGTTGTTATAACAAACTTAAGCTTAGATAAAAATAATAGATAATATGAATAACCACGATATTCACTCACCAAAGCTGCAAAACTTCTTTATAGCCCGCCCCTTCAATTACAGTCGTAATATTACAAAGTTGGGAAACTAGGGAATTGTTATCAAACAATAAGAAACAGCTACAAAGGTTGAGATGAGACTTACCATTCCCTGGAATATGGCTTTCTTCCATCTCGACAAATAAATTGATATATTACAAATAAATATTAGTTTCTTTGCTTTACTTGGCTTGTCTTTATTGCTCAATTGTTGGTATACAATAGCTAGTGGATCAATGCAAACTTGCCTTGTTGATTTTAAATGATTGATTTGTTTTCTATTTTCATAGCCGTGTTCTGGGAGCTTCATCGTTGTTGCTAGTCTTCATGAAAAGATTGACTTTTACGGTATAACCTCATTTTATTTCTCGATTTCAGATTGAATATTTCCTTTTGGAATGACCAAGATGTTAAATGAGCTAGAATCATACGGTGCAGCCTCAGGCATGTGGGCTTGACATTTAACTGGGGAGCTTTATTGGGGTGGTCTGCTATAAGAGCAACTTTAGATACATTACCAGTTTTGGGCTCAGTGGATACAATATGCGGTTGATTTCCAAGCTCTCTCAGTTTTGCCCTTTAGTGTGACCAGTTGTTGTGTTAGGACGGCCCTATTATGCATTCTTGGCAGCTGCTTTTGGACATTTAGCTTGGCGAATATGGACACTTGGTCTATCAAGCCGAGCTGATTGCAACACAATGTATGTGTTTTCCAACTTTTGTTTTGCTGCTTTTGAGTTTGTTGGTATTTGCTTAATATCTTTCGTGGTGGCAGGTTCGTGTCAAATAAATGGTTTGGTGCTGTTATCTTCGGTGGGATCGTTTTTGGAAGATTCTTCTAAGAGGTATAGTTAAGTTTCAGCTATGAACATCTTCTATTTTCTGGATTTGTTCCCAGCTCTGTTTGGCTAAAATTAAGCATCGATTATCGGTTATTTGATGTTTAATGCTCTCTAGTTCTGTATGTGTGTGTTATTTTTCACACCAGCTGTTGTCAAATATATA
>CATIWQ010011163.1:0-10111 GCA_949673415.1 Euphorbia schlechtendalii
GGTCCCCGAGGAAGGTAAGAAGTGGGTCTTGGAAAGTGTAAATGAAAGTTGGCGTGTATATAAAAGTAGGAAAAAGAATGATCACTTCTACAAATATGCAACCAATGAGCTAAGATTAGAAAATCGGCCAACATCAATACCAGAGGACCAATTCAAAAATCTTTTGGCTTATTGGAACAATTCTGAGGTTGAGGTAATAATCTTTGTTGTTATTATCATTAAATAACAAGGTGGTTGTTTATTTTTGCAATGAATAAAATAATCTCTTTTCATTATCGATATGTTAACGGTATAGGATGAAAGCAAGATGAACAGAAGAAATCGTCAACAATTGCTTGATACGCACACTATGGGTTCAAAGGCATATGCACTGTTACGCCATCAATTGGTAAGTAACATTATTCCAAGTTTCTTGTTTTTTTAAATTAATATTTTGTAGTCAAGTTAAGCCATATTAAATATATTAACTAAATGTGAATAGCAACAAGAGGACTCAAATAAAGAAGAACCCTCCCAACATAAGATGTACAAAGCTTCAAGGAAAAGAAATCCAAATAAGACGTACAAAACAGATGAACTAATAGCAAAAGACAATATTGTAAGAAAGTCTATTTATATAGTATTACATTATTGTACACGTAATCTAAAATATCGTTTATGTTTGATAGGAGCGGATGGATGCGTTGAAGTCATTGGCTAATGAAGAAAAGAATTCAGATCCATATTATGAAGTTGAAAACAAACCTGAACACCATGGACGTGTACGCTTGCATGGAAAAGGTGTCACTAAGTCTTCCTTAAAAAAGATAGGAAACGTATCAAGCATCATAATGCCTCAAGAATATGTGCAAAGTCTCCATGCTCAATTTTTTAATGATCTGATAGTTGCCAATCCTCAACTGGTAAGAGATGATATAATCATTCCTCAATTTCTAAAGGTGTCATCTGAGAGTGTTGAAAAAAATGGAGGGGAATCATCAATGCAAAGCCAAAGATTATCCAATGAGGTACTACTTTTTAATTTCTATCTTTACCATTCTGTTTTACTTTTTGGTATTAATCATGTGATGAGATCGACTGGTTTAGATAAAGTACCAAAGATAACATTAACCTCGGCTCCTCTACACTTAGCTTAACCTTGTTCATGGCATTACTATTGTTGGACTGTTATATATTTGAAACACCCAGAACTCTATTAGACTTGTTCTACTTAAAAAGCTGAAATTGATAACTATTGACTTGAAAAATGCAACATCTTTAAAATGAGATGAACAAGACAATATTTTGGTGAGTTACAAGTACAATTTAACTGTAATTTTGAAACACAAAATAGATACTATTGTTCTAACCCTGTCAAGATATTTAGTTTGTTTTTATTAAAGATTTTATTAACATTGCAAGACTTGTTATTTCGACAATTTTCTGAAATCTATGTCAAAGGGCCAAATATATATATATATATATATATATATATATATATATATATATATATATATATAATGATATTTGTAATCAATCACATTTAATTTAAAAAAAAAATACGTTTTGAGATTAAGTTTTCTTCATCAATATAAAAAACGTTTATTGCTAAAAGTTAATTGTTAAATTCCATCATTCCCATTATTCCCACACAGAACAAATAATATTATACCACATAATAAAATTTTACGATTTAAGGTTTATAATTAATGTCTATATATTGTAATTAAACATCTGTATAAAATTCTATCATATATATCATTTTCATTCTGTCGAAAAATCGATTTTATTGTGTAGACATCTATGACCTTTCCAGGCTTGTGGTATTTATTCCCCAGATATTAATTATATCAATAAATTTAATTACCCATTATTATGCTTCAATTGGTTGAAGTGTAATTTGTCATGGATTTACTTCGTTTGGCACACACGTGATTTACCGTGTTCGTGTGAGAGATTATATTTTCTCTTTGTATAGAGTGACAAATTTAAAACTGAAACACTACCCTAAACAGTGAAAAATATGGCTTTCTCAATCCAACACACCATCAATCGAGTACCGAGAGGAACTCCCAACAGCCTAAAAGGATTTGTCTCATATTTGGAATTATATCCAAATATGAACAATCCTCTTTTGTATTTCTGCTTTCTCGTGTATATACACATATTGGGATGATTTTGAGTTGCAAGTGTGTTAATCCACACAAAATAAAACATACTTCCTTCTTCAAACAACTAAGTTTTGTTTCTTTTCTAACATTATTTGTTTCCAAGACAATGTCCAAACACAATGTCAAATTTCTTCAAAAACAAAACACAATGTCAAACAAAATTTAATTGGTCCACACATTATCTTCTTATGGTTTTAATTAAATTATTATTACTATATTTTCTTGCTTTCCAAACAAGAAAATAAAAGGGGTCAAAAGTGCAATGGTGTTTTTGTCAGAAAATTTTGAAGGAAAATGTGGGACATCTCAAATTATTAAGCAATAATGCTCACTACAAGCCTAAATGCTGTATAGATCTATGCATTTTATGTTACAATTATGTCATTTTTTTTAGCACTATCCCGACATACATTGTTGGATCTTTACATGAAAATAAATTTAATTTATTTCTTTTTCTTACATTTTTAAAAAAAATATATGAATGTTATCTTAAAAATCAAGTAATATTAAAAATATAAAAGGCTATATATTCAATTTTATGTAAAAATTATAAATATAAAATTATCGTATGAGTTTTGTTTATACATCTAATTGCAGAATTTCAAACATAAGTTAAATTTAATTGAAAGTCCTAGATTTTGAAAATAAAATGAAACAACGTTAACCAAAGATTCAATTGGAGAATGGGGTATATTTTGAAAAAAATGAGATTTTTGAAAACTTATTTGACTTTTCAAATTGAACAATAGTTTTACATGTTTGGTTACTACTCTTTTCCTATTTATGAACAGAAATTATAAACAATAACAAAAAAATTTCAACATTATTTTTATTTTCTATAATTAATTTTGCCATCATATGTAAAGTGATTTTTACTGTAAATATATATCATTTGAACATTTAGATTGAAACAAGAGCTCGGTAAGCTCATCAAAGACTCGAGATTGATCCCTTTTTCTTAAAGCTTAATCATTTAGAAATATACGTAGAAAAAAAGGAAGTAAATTGGCATATTTGTAAGTATTTAATCGAATGATTTACATTTTGAAATTTTATTTATTATTTCTCTACTTATTTTACAGTTGGGCATAAATCAACCATATAAATGGCCAGTATGGACCAAAATTGGCCCATCTACTTATGGCCTTTCATTTCGTAGATAGTAAAAAATAATTTTGAGCCCCTGATTTTTTCTTTGTTTACCGTGTCTATGTCCCTTTGCATTTTTTTCGTGGGTTTCTAAAAACTGTCAGGGTTTTCTTAAAAGCTATCACAATTTTACTATTTTGTCATCTTATAAAAATTAAATTTTTTCCTTTTTAACCTTTTATTTTCTCTTCTAACCTTTCATCTTCTTCCACAAGATCTCAACTTCTTTAAAAAATTTTCACTTCCAAGCTATTCAAATCTCAATCTTTCAACAAAATCAACACAAAATCATTTAAGAGCAATATATGATTAAGGAAAACCCATCAATTTAATATCGGGTAAGTTTTTATTTCGCAGAATTCTATGAAAAACGAACTTAGAACCCTAATTCTCAAAATCTCACTTCCAAACATCTCAAACCTTAAACTTTCAATAAAATCAACACTAAAATCATGTGAAAGCAACATAGTTTGAAAGAAAACCCACAAATCATTATCGGTTAAGGTTTTATTTCGCAAATTAAATGAAAAAATATCATTTGACAGAATAATGCGACAAAATCTACAAGAGCGACCACCGTGTGTTTTTCATTTAATAATAAATTCAAAAATTACAAAATAACCTCATTTTAACTTATTTACAATCATAAATGATTACCATTTGAAAGCATATCACTCCAAGCTAGTGTAAATATATGAACACAATTAGTTGACAGGTTGTGACAGACGGAATCAACCATTTTGTGATACTTGTATGTGAATATGAACCAATTTTACTTTCATTGTTAGTTACTATATTGAAAGATAACTTCATTTTAACTTATTTCCAACCAGAAATGATTACTATTTAAACACATATCACTCCAAGCTAGTGTAAATATGAGAATACAATTAGTTGATAGGTTGTGACAGACGGAATCAACCATTTTATGGTACTAGTATGTGAATGAAAACCGATTTTACTTTCATTGGTAGTCACTATATTGCAAAATAACCTCATTTCAACTTATTCTCAATTAGAAATTGCTACCATTTTAACACATGTCACTCAAAGATGGTGTAAATATGTGAACAATTAGTTAACATATAGTGACATACAAAATCAACCATTTTGTAGTACTTTTATGTGAATGAAAATTGATTTTACTTTCATTGGTAGTCAATATATTACAAGATAATCTCATTTGAACTTATTCTCAACCACAATTGACTACCATTTAAACACATATCACTCTAAGTTGGTGCAAACTAAATATGCGAACACAAACATTTAACAGGTTGTGACAAACAGAATCAACCATTTTGTGATACTTGTATGTGTGAAGGGGAACTTGTATAATTTTCTTAAAATATTTTATTTCAAATTAATAGATGTTATCTTTAATTTTATAGTGTTCATGTTGCATTAATGACAATTAAGTTAGTGAATTTATTATCAAAATTAAAATATACCTATTTATCCTTTTTGTAGATGTTTGTCGCACTGATCTACAGAAGCGACAAAGATCTACAAAATGGTAGAATGCCAATAAATATGTAACTCTCCTCTCATTTGTAATCATTTTGGAAAGTTAAAAGCAATACAATACTTGTAAAGTCTTCACAAAAGCTCTTTTTGTTTTTGTTACTTAGCTTCCGCATTAGTATTGCATCTTGTGTAGGGTTTCTCGCAAGAGATTCTGCTAGCATATCATTGGTTGTTTTGTGCTAGTTTCTTACGATGTTTGAATGTGAAAATCTTAATCTGTGATAGGAGGAGTTTAGAAGGCTACCACTGACTCGAGTTCAGATTAGCCTTCACAGTTTGTTGATTATTGAAGAATAGCTATACACATATACAGAAATGAAATGAGAAATAGATTACTTTTTATGATAATTAAATAGATTACTTTTATTTTAGGTAAAGTTACAACATTGATAGATGATGTTAGACAAATCGTTGTTTCTCTTTTTCCTATGTATTTTCACGTGACATTAGATAAATTGATTGATCGCTTCTTTAGTTGATTGGTTTACGTCTATTTCCTTAGTTAACTATAAAGTTTAATTTTTAATTTAATAAATTAGTAAATAATAAAGTTTTATATTTATATACATTGAACTGCTGCGGTGCTCTTGACCATTCTTCTAATTTAATTAGAAAAACATGCTTTCAAGTAAGTTAGAACAATGATTTATCAAATCCAATTAATGGATATTAATTGTAATTTGATTAATAATCCTCCTCTTAAGCATGTTTACTGTTAATTAAATTGACTTGACTTAAATTTGATACTTGCAAGTTTTAAATTCTATTCCACTTTATGTATTGAAGTTTTGAATCCTCGCATTTGTACTTATTATGTGTCTCTTTGATTTAATTCTTCTTGGATCCATGCATGTCTGCCATGTATCTAAAAAATCAATTTATATTTTACTTTTCTATTATTATATTCACTTTTTGGACACATGGCAGTCATGCATGGATCCGGTCCTTTGATCCTGGTCCTTAATATAATTTCCCTTCTTGATAATGGTAATCAAATAGTTAGTAATATTATTTGAAGAAAAACAAAACACAATTTTTGAATAAGTCCTCGAACACCCATCTTACTAATTTTGAGTATAAATTATTATAAGTATATTAATTATATTTTTTACAAAACTTATAATATTGTTATCAAATAATTAATCTAAGTAATTTTAATCAAACGTTTTATTAGTTACTATTACTAATCGCTAATAATTTTAATGTTTGTGGTTCAACAATAATAAAAGAAAAGCAGATGCAAAACAAATAATATGGTAAACGAGCAGAGTTTTAATATATGAAAACTTTGTTATTTTTTTGAATAATTACGATTTGTTATACAAATCTCAAGCCTAAAAGAGTATAAAGGTGCGAAAAGTGTAAAAAAATTTAAATAAACTATAATAGAGTGTCACATCAACTTAAGTTTTCCAACAAATGGTTCAAAACACCCATGGACAATGTTGGGGCGGCAAGAAGGGGCTACAACCCATCCGTCCGTAAAAAAAAAATCACTAATATATACTCCTTTCATCTATTAAATATTGTAATTTTAACTAATTTACAGTATTTAAGATAATAATTAACCGAATAAAGTGATAAATTAATTTATCAATTCATGAATGTACTACTCTATTTTCAAGACTTTATTAATATGTTAAAGAAAAACAATTTACTAGTGTTTAAGTATTGATTCTTATAGTCTTCTCATCTTGTTATTGGAGATTAGAATATGAACATCTTGAAAGTTGAACAAATTAATAGGGATAGGAATGGAAAACCTAGAGAAAAAGCATATTAGAAATACAAAATAATAATAAAAAAGAGAAACAAAAATCCTTCAAAATGTCAATATTTAGTAGATGAAGGGAGTATAAGATTCTCGAAAAATTTAGCCTCTAATAACTACAACAACAATTACATGACACTTTACGATGTAAGCAAGTTCCACATGTCCGCATTTGAGGCATGACGTAAATAATAATAGAATATATAATTAGCTTGTAACTAGACATGATCACGGTTCTGATTCATAGTTTTCATGAATCTAAATCTAAACCTTATATAAGGTGGAATCGCCAGTTCAGGTTTAGACAAGGGTTTGATCCTGTTCAGGTATGATTCCGGTTCAAAACTTGATTTATGTTATATATCTAATTTTAAACATTTAAATTTTATAATGTTAATTTTAGACATTTAGATTTTGATTCATGTTATCATTAGTATATTTTACAAAAGAATATATTTTCTTAAATATGTTATAAAAAAATATTTTCTTACTTTAATTAATATAAGATTTTATTATCATTACAAAAATCATACTTCAACATTAAACAACTAATTTATTACTTGTATAATGATACCACTTGATTTAAAAAAATTAAATGAAAGAAAGTAAATTATAACTATTATAAAGAGAGAGAGAAATGACTTTAACTTAATTTTAAATATTAAGTTGTCTACGTATCCTCTTAGGGTTAGAGGAATCAAAGCTAACGTAGTTCTCTTGCCTTGGATTATTAGATAGAACCCCAATCACCTAACTTGAGTCACATGATTCAGAAGCGGTAGGAATTGTTGTTGAATCTCCAACATATTCGTCGGATGATGATGATGGAACAATGTTGGATTGTGTTCTTAATTCCGCTATTATCCAATCATTCACACAAACTTTTTTTTCTAATGATTTGGGTGGCAAAGTTAATCTTTTTGGGTCTAGAATATTTTCTACTTTACTAAATGTTTGTTCCACCGCAACGGTTGAGGTGAGAATAATAAGAATTTGAGTTGCAATCTATGCTAATGTTGGAAATGTCCTCTTATCTCTTTTTCACCAAACTAATAAGTTGAAACCGATTTCTACATCATTACCAAACTCAAAAATAGTTGTTAAGTAAACTTCAAACTCCGAATGTGAGCTCGAATGTCGTGGTTTTTTAGACCTTTCTATCATAAATTTTGTTCCCTTTTTAATGAGGTGAATGAAGCTATTAAAAGGAGAGTCGTGAAAAAGAAGAATATACGTTATCAACATGAAAATGAATAAATAAACCATTAACAAAAATTATAACGAGTGCACAACTTTCAATAAATGTGCTTTTTTTCTAGCATGAACCACCGGTTCTCTGGTTTTACATTTCTATAAACTTAAACCTAAATCTTATCTACCTTTTCCGGTCCGATTTTGACCCGGTTCGATTCGGTCTATTTCAACTATTTTCAGTTTGATTTGGTCATGTTTACTTGTAATTATCAACTTAATTTTTTTTTTTGAATATTTTTGTTCAACTCGCACACATTTATAAGGAAAGGGTGACAGGCCTACACTGTAATTCTAATTCAATATAAAAAGTGTATTTAAATGAAACTATTGTAATATAATATATATAAATTATTTGAATAAAAAGACTTATCATTAATTTATAAAAAAATGGAAATTTCCCATAGTTAAATAATCATGTGCACCATTATTCATGGAGAATAAAGGTGAGATAATGTTAATCTTTATCCCACATTTAGATTTCGGTTTGCGTATATGAAATAAATTGTCAAGAATTATTTGCTCATCAAGATGTTATATTAATTAAGGAAATAGAAGTATACTTGATTAAAGAGTTTTAGTTCAATAACATTAAATATAGTTTTTTTTAGTAATACACATATTATTAGAAGATGAGACTAATTAAGTAATACAAATAATTGTAACAGAAAAAAGTATTACAAAGTACACGTTCTTTTATCTAAAATTACAAAATTGTTTTAGTATTAATATTCTTAAGAAAAGAAGCCATGCATTTGATAAAAAAAAGTATAGGAACAAATTTTAAAGTTTCTGGTATTGTTATATGACGAATACGAATATACTATAGTATATTCCTTATGCAGCGATATTATACTCCGACGCAAACAGAATCTCATCAACAAAATAATAAAAGATTATAACATGCAACGAGTTTTTGTAAGTTCTATGTTAGTGGTGGTAAGTTGTTGAAAACTACTAAACTAAACAGATGAATTTTTTGAGAAATATTATTCAACAACAGTATATTTTGCAATTTTGGTGCCAAATTGCAGTTCTGTGTGTTTTTTTAGGATTGCTTCAACTTTTCTGAGACAAAAAATTATCAGTTAACAAAAAACAACGACCGGAACAACAAATGGACCATTAAATCAAATGGATTATAGAATGTTAAAAAGTTTTGTTTTGAATGCACCAAACGTGCAAAATTTAAACAATAGAAACACGTTATTAATTATGTGGTAATACATTACAAGCAAGTTATCAAATTGCAAATTCGATTTAATTATTTATAAAGTTGCTATTACTATCAAAATAATATTATGCCAAAGGAACAACTGTTGTTTGGAGAAATTTGGTCATTTGGGCGGTCATATAAGACATTTCATGTACATCTACTTCTACCTATGTCTTTTCATATATTTGCTTTTGAATTGGAAACCAAAAAAACAACTAAGCAATATAAGAAAATGTCAATATAAGTTTTCCGAATACTCAAGTTTCTACTATTTCTAGAGACAAATAATTTTAAAATAAAAACTAAACTAAACTAAACAAATCATAATTACTAGTTGAATGTATCCCAATTGATACACCTTTCAAAATGTAGGTTGGAACTCTTGAGTTCAATAATCCGCATTTGCGGAAAAAAACATGATTTACATGAAAAGTAAAAAACAAATAATTTACCAGCATATGTCCAAATAAAAATATTAACATCTTACCTTAAAATTGTATTTGTTAATGTTAAGATACAATGTTATGGCATATCAAACATAAACAATAACAAGTGATGTAGAATATTATACCTTAATAGAAACCAATTTAATATTTATTTGATGAATTCAATCATACTTACATCGTTTCAAGCTATCAAAATCCAACACTTTCAAAGCGTGCAGATTTTGTATGGTTTGGTTTATTCAATTTGAGTAGACATGTTATACACATTCAAAATTTCAAAATTTAGAGTCACATAAGAAAATTATATAGGTTTAATTAAGGTTAGACTGACTTTTAAAGCGTAATTTATTTTTAACTTGTATAATACATAGTGCACTAACTTTTAATGGGTTTTGATAACAAATGGATTTCATGGTTATCAAATTGCCGTAAGGATTCTACAACTTCGGTTTTGATAAATGGTACTCCATGTGCACCA
This sequence comes from Euphorbia schlechtendalii, assembly GCA_949673415.1. NCBI lineage: Eukaryota > Viridiplantae > Streptophyta > Magnoliopsida > Malpighiales > Euphorbiaceae > Euphorbia > Euphorbia schlechtendalii. Next base: position 9,989 of record CATIWQ010011163.1, read on the forward strand.
ATTAACATAAAGAGAGGAGTGAAACAAGGAGATCCACTCTCTCCATTTATTTTTGTTCTTGCCGTAGAAGGACTTAAACAGCTCATAGATTGTAGCATTAGAGCGGGAGTTCTACCGGGTTTT
>CATIWQ010011171.1:0-16638 GCA_949673415.1 Euphorbia schlechtendalii
AACTAGTTGCGACGTGAACGGGATCTAATAAGATTTGTATTTTTTATTTTCTAAAATTTATTAAAATTTTAAATTCATTTGAAATGTGATTTATGGTATGAAAAAATTATTGTATAAAATAATATTTGACATTTAAGATAAAAATCACAAAAAGTATATAAAAATCATATAAAAAAATTCATTATAGAAAAATGTGATGCATTGTGAATTGTGTTTTACTCAAAATTAGAAAATCATGTTAAAATATTTTGAAGTACAATAATTTTATCAACTTAGCTCTTTTTTTGAGTTATATATTTTTTAAGTAATGCTTCAGAAATTTCTGAACTTGTTTATAAATATTATTTCTCTTCTAAACTTTTAAAAGATATAAATAACCCATTGAACTCGCATACATTGCATCAATCCCCTCTCATTATCATATGTTCGCTTCTAGTTGGTTTTGACTTTTAAAAAAATGTCATATTTTGATTTCTCTTACTCTAATCAAGTTTTAACATGCTGCACTAGAGGGTAAAATGATACATTTTTTTTGCAAGTTCGTGTGTTGTTTCGAATTTTTGAAAGTTTAAGGTGGAAACAACATTTTAAGAAAAAGTTCATGGGGGTTCCGATGTCTTCAACTTTTTTAACTATAATTATATATATCATCATTATCTTGAAAAAAAATGCATTTGGATACCCGCCCATATGGAAAAAATTAGCTTAGGTAGTGCCTTTACGCCAACTAGTTGACAAAAAATTGCACTCCCTAGATGAAAAAATTTGACGACAACCATGAAAATAGCGCATAGACTAAGATTTCTTAAACAATAATGTCTAAACACAAGCGGGTGCAAATCTCGCGTGTACAATGATGAAAGCGGAATATTATATTGTATCTTAATTTTACATCGACATTTATTCTAGTTTTAATAAGCTGTGACAAGTTTGACAGCCTTAAAATTAACAAGTAAAATTCAAACGCCTTCCTATTACAAAGAAACCAACTTATATGCATTTTCACCACATCAAGTGTTTGAGGACTTTACGACAACCATTATAGATTGAATTGAAAATGTTTAACGTTGAGAAATATGTTTTAGAAAACATTTATTAACTGAACAAAATCTTGTCAATTCTTTCGGTTTTGTAATAGTAAAATTATTTTGTAAGAGTTTAATTGCCACTAGACTGGATTATTATCACGAGAGCAACAGGAAAATATTGCCACTCATTAAAATTAAAAAAATCATAATATCACACCATATTGTAAATTATAAATTATGCAACATAGATAATCCGAATAGGACAGACATGGATCTGGATTTGGGAGCTTCCCGTTCTTTGATATGCGCTCACCTCCATTTCAAGTGCATGAAAATCTATACTACTTCCTTATTAATCGAACGCCACGTGTCTCCTCAAATTTATTTCATCAAGAGGGCTAACCCCTCTGTGCACCAAGCTGTAATTTTAGTCTACAAGGCAAGTCCACGTTTAGAAATTTGAAATCCCCTCCCTCTTCAAAAAAAGAGACGTTACACCTTTTCAAAAATAATATAACATAAATTAAAAAAACAATTTTCAAAATAGTAATTAAAATTAAAAATATTTTAAAAACAACCGTCAGTCTCCATTTAATGCATTTGAACTACGCCCTTTGTTTGTAGCTTTCCTTCTTCAATTCCTCTTGTCAAATCCCTGCTAAATATTCAATTTAACTTCTTCGTCTTCGTCCTCTCTACCAGTACCCCATCGCAGAAGCCTTATTTTCAGGGGAGATTTCGTTTATTCGAGGCTGTGTTACATTACGGGAGAAAAGAGAAGCGACGTGTCTCAGGATTTGGCTGGTTTTTTGAGGTCCGATTGAATTCAGTTCCCTTTTAGTAGATAATTGGTGAAATAGAGGCTATTTTCCGATCTCATTGTTGTTCTATTTCGATTTACCTAAATTTCTTTCGCCGGTTTTAGTTGCCTGTTTAATTGTAATATTTGGGGCATTTGTTTGGCTGTTGAGAAAATTTGAAATGTGTAGTAGATAAACGGTTATTTAGCTAGATTCTTGTTTTATGCTGATTCTAGTCATGTAGGTTTTCATCCAATGCTGAAAAGTTGTGAGGTAAATTAGAGATCTAACGTTCACCACCCAGATTAAATGATAAATAAATTTTAAGAACGACTACTTGGAATTAAAGTTATCAACTTAAATTTAGGGGATATTAAGTAAGGTAGTGTATCGGTCACTAAAGGTGACTGGTTTTGCTAGGTGTTTTCATTGCTATAGAGTGTAGGGAATTGTATGTTGCCGTGATGATTTTGATAGTAATTGAGGTACGGTAGTATAAGATAGTTTTTCAGCTTCATCAATTTGACTAGATCAAGCCCTGGATGTTTCAGGAGGTTGCTATAAGTATTTGATTTCATGTAGACTTGTGTTGTTGGCCTGGTAAGGCCATTGTGAGGATGAGGAGTTACAAGAACTTGAAAGACATATTATTATTATGTCTTATTGTTTAACTTGTCTGAGATGTTGAATGGAATTGATGAAGCACAAGACATGCTGTTTCATGAAAGTTACTGTATTTAGTGTCAAGGTTAGACCTAAAAGAAGAAATTTTGAGTGTCAACCATTAATTTTTCAACATATTATAATCTCTTATACATGTGCTTTATGAGAAGAGACATTGATTTGTGTGTGCATGCATACAGGTAAACATATAGAGGGAGAAATGCAACTGAGTTGAAAACTGAGCCATGATTCATCTAATGTAATGTTGCAGATGGACAGTGGTGATCTCCCTATCTGAAAATAAACTCAAGCACCGATAATTATAGCTACAATGGGGATTGAGAAAGAAAGCTTGAAAAATGGAGGTTATGTGGGTGGTTTCTTTCAATTGTTTGATTGGACTGCGAAATCTAGGAAGAAGTTGTTCTCAAGCAAGTCAGAGTTACCAGGTATCTATGTCTCTTTTGTGCTACCATTGTACAAAAATAAAAAATAAAATCATTCTTACCAGGATGTCATTATGCGCAGAAAATACAAAACAAGGAAAGAGAAGGGATGGGAACTTCCCTGCAACTCGGTTTCACCTGGTCAGATATTTCTTTATTTCCTTAGACTTGTTCTTGTTAAGTTCTATATTAGGTATGTGCGTAACGAAGTGTTAACTTTAGCAGATGGATGATGACGAAACAATGGGGGGACTAAACATAAGAGGGAGTAGTGACTATAGCTGTGCTTCATCTGTAACAGATGATGATGGATTTGGGGCTAAGGCCCCTGGAGTAGTAGCCAGGCTTATGGGATTAGATTCCATGCCAACATCAAGTTTTTCTGAACCCAACTCTACCCCACTTATGGATACCCAATCCCTTAGGGAGGCTTCTCAACGTAGAAAACATGTTGAGTATTGCCATGATCCTCAAATTATATATTCTGGAAATCTGCTCAATAAGGAGGATGGTCCCCCTCATAAGATTATTATGAATGCAAAGCCTCATAAAATGTTTAGCAGACCTATTGAAAAGTTCCAAACTGAAATTTTGCCTCCAAGATCTGCTAAATCTATTCCAATCACCCATCACAAACTTTTATCTCCAATTAAGAGTCCTGGCTTCATTCCAAGTAAAACTGCGGCTCACATAATGGAAGCTGCTTCAAGAATTATTGAGTCTAGCCCCCAAGCTCCAGCTAAAACCAAAATATTTGTGGCTGGATCTTCTTCAGCACCTCTGAAAGTACGAGATCTTAAAGAAAAATTGGAGGGTTCACAGAAAATGTCACTTGTCGGGCCCTCCACAGTACCATTGAGAGCTCAAGATTTGAAAGAGAAGGTCGAGGCTCCAAGTAGAACATCCAGGCTTCAGAAATCTTCTCAAAGACCAGCTGAGTCCAATGCTGCCAAGTTACTTAAGGGGCAGCCTTTGAACAAGAGCTGGAATGGTTCAGTGGACACAACGTCTTTCAGGGCTTTGCCAGAGAGAGAAGATGGTTCTTCTAGTTCAAAGAACAAAGGAAAGTCAATCTCTCTTGCAATACAAGCAAAAGTTAATGTTCAGAAAAGAGAAAGTTTGAATACAAGTAGCATTCCAAGTTTGGGAGGCCATAAAGAAAAACATGAGGATATGTCTAGCCATAGCTTCAGAAGTCAACCAAATGCTCAAAAAAGTTTGCCTAGAAAATCTTCTATGAACAATGCTTCTGGAGTTCTTAGGCAAAACAATCAGAAACAGAACTCCTTTATGGATAGAGATAAGTCATCCAAGTCAGCATCTAACATGCATGGGAGAAAGCCTCTGTCTACCAATTCTTCTTTGCGGCACAAAAGTTTGGGCAAAACTGGTGGCTCCAAAACTGGAACGAGGAAGTTGGGTGCAGAAACAACTGATAGTGAAAAGGGACTTTCAAATTATGGTATGAAGGATGTTTCAAGGAAGAAGCGGTCGATTGACGGGAACTTGCACACAGAGAAAAACCAAGTTTCTGATAATGCTTTAGTTGACAATAACCAGAAAGATCCTGTCATGGACAGGCATTTTAGCTGGGTAGAAGAAAGCAAGAAGAAAGGAGTTGATGTTGTTTCATTTACATTTACAGCTCCCTTGGCTAGATCTATGCATGGCTATGATTCATCTGGTCAGCTAGTTCAGAAAAGCAGTGGCTGTATGGATAACCGAGGCAAACGGCTGTTGCTTGACACAGATAGTATGAAATTATCTTCAGTTGGGTATAATGTGATTGGGGGAGATGCTTTGAGTAGTCTGTTAGATCAAAAGCTAAGGGAATTAACCAACAGTATACAGTCTTCCAGCCATACTTCTGTTAAAGGGTTGGGTTCTGCATCATTTTTGCAAGATCTTGCACCCACTGTTAATTCTGGAGGCAGTACACCAATATTTCACCATAAAAAGGATCAAAATGTTCCACAAGTAGAAAACTCGGGTAGCAGCTACAGTTCTGATGCATTCTCAACTAATTTTGAGACACTCAGATCGAAAAAGTTTCAGGTAATCAACTGTGTCTATATACATCTTGGAAAAATTTCTATCTATTGAACCTAACTGTTGTGTTTCTTCTTGAAAATATAGTCGTATTCACATGCTGGCCTCTATTCTTTCTTTTGTAATCCTATCTCTATAGTCTGCCCTGTTTAAGAATAAAAGTTAACTAATCTGTTAATTACTCATGTAACTTGCAACTTGTTAGGGAGTTGATGAGATAGAAGAATGCAGCAGCAAAGTTAATGATTCCCAAAAGCTGTTTGAACACAGACGTCCTAGTCCAGTCTCCGTTCTTGAACCATCCTTTTCAACCGAAACTAGTTGCTCCTTGGACAGCACTGGCATAAGCACAGAAGGTAAGGCCGCTTGACCTATTACTAAATAATTTCATAACTACAATTCAAATATTGATTGACATTTTCAAGCACATAAAAATGCTTTTGCTTGCAGGAATAAAAGAATGTTCATCTGTTCAAGCCCATCTTGGATTCAGTTCTTCAACCAAGTTAAGTTACATTGACAGTGACACCGATTTATCAGATGCTGCTTCTTCAACATCTAATAGCACTGCGGCTGGAAAGCATGCTCGTACAAGATCAAGATCAAGATCGATTGCTTGGGAAACAAGTTATGTACAAAAGATACTCTATAATCTGGAATATATGTTTCGGGACTATGCTTTGGGCATTTCAAGTGAGATCATAAATCCCCACCTCTTCAACCGATTAGAAAGTCAGAAAGACGGATGCTTTAGCGACGATGCAGAGAGTAGGCTAGAGCGGAAGGCTATATTTGACTGTGTCAGCGAATGCCTGCATGTAAAATGCGGGCAGTATGTACGCGCTGGATACAAAACATGGTCGAAAGGAGCGGCAATGGTGAGAAGAAAGGATCGGATAGCTGAAGAAGTTTTGAAGGAGATATCGGCATGGAAAAACATGGGGGATTGTATGGTGGATGAATTGGTAGACATGGATATGAGCAGTCAATGTGGGAGATGGCTCGATTTCGAAGCTGATGCATTTTCACTCGGAGCAGAAATAGGAGACCAAATATATAATGCACTTCTCGACGAGGTAGTTGCAGATGTATTTAGGCATCATTGCTGATCATATAAAATGTAATTGGTGTTTGGGCTGTCATTGCATTGAATTTTTGCCTTTGCTCGGTTATATCGCCTTGTGAGTCGTTGTAGTAAGTCATCAGAAAATGCTCAGCAGCAAAATCGTTGAATGATGAGCTGGAAAGCACATGGACGGAAGTTTGGTGATGTTTATGGCTGAGATAGTTGGTGTTTTGATGCTTATAACATACCTTGTTACTTGACAATATTTGTGTTATGGGTTCTTGTATTTATAAGGTTTTATGATCAATTCATTTGTGCACAAATTCAATGTCAATCGTTGCCTTCTGAATCATTGCTTTAATAGGATGCTAGAGTAAATTATATTGTATGTTTAAGTGTGATGTTCATGATACAGCTCACAAACCATTTATGCCAAGGTCACATGTTTAAGAGCCGGGTCGGATCTATGAGTTGATACGGAACTGGTCAACGTTCCAACTTAATTTGAATGGAATTGGAATAGGAATGTGTCCATAATCGGCTTGCAGACTGGTAAATCCTGTTATGTGGGATGGATTCAACGGATTAACTTTCAGATTTACAAGAAATAAAGAAAATAAAGATGTTTAGATTAATATGTTTTATAAACTGAGCATTAAAATTTAGGTGTAAAATATTTCATATGCTTTATGTAATGTATTCATTTGATAAAAAAAAATAATTGAAGCTTAGAGTTGGAAATGAATTTCACAAAATTTTGTGAAATAATTCATTTCATAAATCTTAGGTTGAGAATATTGGCCTGTTAGGTTATAATTTTTAAATTCAACTGAATAATTTAAATATTGAATGCTAATAAGCTTCTAAAATATTAATTAATAAACTGAATTATTAAACAATCATTTAACATATATAATTATAACTATCTAAAACCTTATTGATTTAGCTTTAACATTTAAATTAATTAAATCTGGAAGAGTAGATATTTTTTTATGAAGAGTAGATAATTAATTTGAAGTTATAAAATGTTACGTTATAAGTTTTGAGTGTAATAATTTTATAAATGTTAAATTAACATATTATACTGCATAATATGTCACATACTTTAAGGTCTATTTCCGGTTTATGCAAAATCCGACCCAACATGAGACCGGGTATCCGTATGAGAAATCGAAAAACTGCTAAACCCCAACTGTGGAAAACCCTCCTCCCTTCATTTCAATCGTATTTCCGTCTCTCACTATGAGTCGATTGCGCCGCCTCATTCCGGCCAATACTTACCGTCACCGCCTCCTCTCTCAGTACTCAACCGCTGCTCTCAGGGAAGAACCAGAAATCGAGGCCCCCGCCGCCCCCGTATTTACCTACCTAGACGGATTCCCGAAGCCTGGTCCTATCGAGACAATCCTCGGAATCCCTAGGGCCAGTTCCGGTAAGAGTATAGCTGCTAAGGAGCGAAAAGCTGGCAGAGTTCCTAGCATTGTGTTCGAGCAGGAAGATGGGCAGCATGGTGGTAATAAAAGGCTCGTATCTGTGCAGTCCAATCACGTTAGAAACTTGGTTAATATGCTCGGAAGATCACACTTTTTGTCCAGACTATATAATCTCGAGGTCAGACCGGAGTTTACATCCGATGAAATCATTGAGAAAGTTCGGGTCTTACCGAGATTGGTATTTTTTTTTCTTTTTACCTCCAATTTTGATTTCCGGATTCACAGTGGATTGTCTTTGGTTGCTAAAAATTCCTGAATATGTTACTTTTTTACTTAATTGAGCTAATTAAACTTGTTTAGAAGTATTTGAAATGAAAGCTTGTGCAAATTGGTTTTGTTACTTTGTTTTGTCTTTGAAATTAGTTTACTTGAATTGTCCCAGATTCATTTGCACTCCATCTCTGATGTGCCTATTAATGTAACCTTCATAAGAGCACCTTCTGATGCGTTGTTGAAGGTTGATATCCCTCTTCTCTACAGAGGAGAAGACGTTTCTCCTGGACTTAAAAAAGGTATTTTTTTGTACATCTAGTTCTATTTATATTAATGTTTTGAACATGAGAAATTTTTTGATTTTTTTTTCATAACAATGTCTTTGTTCTTTAATATGATAAGATGTGGTTTCTGTGATTGAAGAATATAGAGCATTGCGTGTATGTCAATGTGAATCATCCCTCGGTCACTAAAAATGAAAGAAAGAAAGATGCAACACTATCCTATGTACATCTATTTCTTAATTTCACTAAGAATTTTGCATGTTATAGAGTTGCATCATATCTGCTGGATCATGTTTTCTTCCTGGTGAAATATTGTTGGACTTCCTTCTGATTCCATTCGCTTTTACATGCTACTCACTAATAGGAGTAGACTCACATTTATTACCGAGGTAAAGTAGAGGGAAATAAAGAAGTGTAGGCTTGTCAATTGACAATTGTACAACTTCCTAGTTATGCCATCTTTTACCTGAATGTTGATCTTCATTTATGCTGTCCTATATGTTTCCATGCAAACTTTTCTTCACTAATGACTTAAACTTTCAAGTTACTCTTTAGTCTTTCATCTGTTTTCCTCGGAAAAACTGTACATGCTTCTCCGAGTATTAAAGTTTGAGCTTGTGGCATCTGCTAATGCCATAGCGCTATGACATGTAATCACAAGCCATGTATCAAGAAGTTTATTTCTTTGGTTTTCCTACTTTTCAACTACTACGACCACGTTTGCAATGTCTAGCCTCTAGCTCTGAAATTCTCTCCTCAATAATCTTGCCAATATGCATTTTTCAAGCTTTTGTTTTTTCAAATCCCTTTCAGATATACATTACTAGCCTGATATGTGAATTCCAAAGGTGATTTTTCCGTTTCTAAGGCTCAAGGTTCTGAGGTTGGATTGCTTCCTAGGTAGCACTGAAACGGGAACGGAAACGTTTCCGTTTGGTGGAAACGCAGACCGGAAATGCTAAATATAATGTGAATCCAGGTTTCCGAGGTGGAAACAGAAACTGAGAAACGTTAATGTGAATCAAGGTTTCCGAGGTGGAAACAGAAACGGAGAAACGTTAGTGTTTAGAAGTTTCCATGCTTCCTATTTGCATCGATAGGCAGTGATAAATCTGGAGTTCTGTGACTAGTGAGTAGTGATACCCTAGCTGTTATAACATATCGTTCATAGTGCTGTTTTTCTGAAACCATTAGAATATGTGGCTAGAAGCAATGATGATAGACCATTTACTCTCTGCCTAATTTTCAGCATTGGTAGTAAAGCTAATCAGAACTTGTTTGGATTGATAAAGAATTAAATATATGCTTGTCTTTATGCATTATTATTGCATTGAGATTAGATATTTGGTGTGTTTAACCTGTTTGGAAAGTTTTGTTTTGATGGATGTAAAGGAATTTAAAATCAGTTGAATTTTATAAAATCAAATCTCTTGCTTTCAAAGAAATAAAATGAAAGATTCACGTTTTCTTTAGAAAAAGCTAGTTTGATTGGATACAAAATCATTTTAGAATTGTTTCATACTTTCATATCAATTTCTTTCAAATTGCAGTATTCATGCTTCTCTGAGTAACTAGTGCCCAAATATATGGAGCCATCAGTTTTCTTTAAATGGGAGCAGTAGTCTGCAATCAGATGTAAATCTTCGTAATAGAAGCTTTTAGTGTCTTTTTACTTGGAACCTTAATTAATATAGTTTACTCACTTGGCAGGTTCTTATTTGAATATTATTAAAAGAACGGTGAAGTTTCTTTGCCCAGCGGATATCATCCCTCCATACATCGATGTGGATTTAAGTGAACTCGATGTTGGTCAAAAGTTGGTGATGGGAGACCTGAATGTTCATCCAGCTCTAAAGCTCGTTCAGTCAAAGGACCAGCCTATTGTTAAGATTGCGGGAGCTAGGGTATCTGACCAAAGGAAAGCAGCAGCTAAATAAGCACTCAGACGCAAACACTTAAAATTATGCATTTTTCTCAAGCCAAAGCCGCCGTCTCACTTTTTTCCCTGGTATTTATCTTGTTGTAATACTAGCAGAGGACTGATTCATTCAATTATAGATTAGCAATCTGTTTTTGCCTTCCTTTTGTTTTCGATCTTTGCTGTTGCTCATAGGCTGGATCCCCTTTTTCACATTTTGGGCTAGATAATAGAGGAATGAGTGAATGCCGTTTTTATGGTTTGTTAAAAATAATGGGACAAGGAATGATTCCTTGATTGGTTAGTTTCATTATACTTCAATAGTACAGACTGAGATTATCCTGTCTGCATTCACCATCTCATATTAGTACTTTCCTTGGGACTAGCCATTGAGGAAACTAGTTTTTGAGTCTTGTCTGAATTTAAGTATAACACTATAACTGTATTAGAATGACATATGCAGTTAACATATATATGGAACCAGGTACTCTGTTATGACCGTCTGAATCATTTGTTGCTCATAATTTATTGAATCTAAAACAGGAATTACCATGTACAACCCTTGTTTCTTCACTTTTTTGATACACACGTTAGTGTTGTTGAATGTGTACTCGAGTTTAATTTGAGAGCTATAATAATTTTTCAAAAAATATTTCTGATTTGAAGCTAAAAAATTTCAATGACACCTTTAGCCCTCAGTTAGTCTACATTTTCGAGTACCATGTTTTTAGTTGAGTTCAACTAACGGCTAGTTTCAATTTGCGAAATTGAAGTATAGATGAATATAAAAGGTTTAGAAAAGGCCAGAGGGGTCCTTTTTTTGGTCTTTTACTTTATTTGGTTTATAGATAGTTGATTGCTCATTCTCACTTGCTTCTCATTGAAAAGTTCTAATTTGGAGTCAATAATGATTTGGAAAATATAGTCTTTTTTCTTATTTTGTTAGTTGCAATCCTCCAAATTACCTTTGAATATTTGGTATAAGAAGACTTTTCAGACAGTAGTTTTTGAGCCTGTGGTTCTAAAAGTTACAACAACAACAACAAAAAGTTCCAACAACATTTAGGCTGAGAATGACTGCATCTTAATATGTCATTTTCTTAAATTTAGACAGTGAAATCAAAGGCCCCATTCACCTTAAACCAATAAAGGACAAGCCAATGCAAAACAATAAATCAACAAGTATGCATTCAATTTCATGGTCTTTGAGGTTAGTTTCACTCCAAAATAGAAAGGTTTCCTAAAATTAATAGATGCTTTTAATGCTAACCTAACATTTCATCAATAAGTTATTGTACTTATTGCACAGCTTCAGTTGCTCCTTGTGCCTTAGTGCGCCTTAAAAAACAACTATGATATAAATTTTTTACTGCTTATATAGTATCACATGCATATCTGCATCTTCTTTAAAAACTCATATTAGAAAGTGTTAGAAATTAACTCTAGTTAATTAACTTCGGTTCTGTGGAATAATGATGAAGCATTGGATATGATATGATCTAATTAACTACGTTTAGCTGTCTTATGAGATTAGACAACAAAAACAGAACAAACCTGTAACAAGAAAATTAAAACAATATCAAATAATTAACGCTTTATTATTCTACTCAACAATAAAAATTTTCTACTTTCCTTAACTGAAACTTATATTTAACCCCATAGCCAAGCCAAAGTCTTGTCCTGTTCATCCCATTGTTCCATGTCTATACTACAATCACTCCCACCTATTGTCCCATCCAAATCCAAGCTAAGACCATACAATTCTTCATCAAACTCTAAATTCAAAAAAGACTCACAATACTTATCATTATTACAACATTCTCCACTCTCTTCATTAGAAGCAACATGGTTAGTGTTAGCAGCAGCAGAATTAGTAGAACTAATGCTATTCTCTCTCTCTAGGCCCAAAATGTTGTCAATTTCATGCCTTCCTGTAATTTGAAGAAACCCATCTCCCCTGTCTTTGTCATTATGAATCCCAATTGGACTAGCAGCTTCAGTCTGCAGTGCATATTTAAGGCGATTAATTTCACTGTCTAACCATTCATATGGTCCCCAAATTTCAGTTTCTCCTTCTTCATCATTGGTTGGATACATTCCTTCCGCATCGATTCCCTCTTTACTTGCATTTTCGGGACTCGATTCAAATCGGGTTGAACTTTGTTCTTGGATATGTTGATCGGTTTGGCCAAAGTTTGGATCTTTATCCGTTGGTGGAGATGATGATCTTTCTTTGGGTTCTAGGGTTTCAGTGCCTGGGGATTTTGGTTGCTTTTTGATTGGTGATTTGTTTGTTTTAGGGTTTGGTTTTGGTTTTCTTTTTGATTGTAAATTGGGTATGGTTATTGTAGTGGTGGGGAGGATTTCTGATTTGGTGAAACTGTAGATTTTTCTGCTGAGATGGGAATTCCAGTAATTTTTTATTTCATTGTCTGTTCTTCCTGGTAATTGGGCAGCAATCACAGACCACCTGCAGTTCAGCAACAAATAAATGTTTGTGTCATATTATATTACTTGAAAAAAAAATGAATTTTGTTTTTTTGAAAAAAGGGTTTTATTGTGTTTTAATCAATTTGGTTTAAAACCGCTCCAAATTTTCTGTTTCTGAGACTTGTAATAAGCTCATTAAGTTATAGGGTGGGCAGATAAAACCGCAAGGCTATGAATAAATACCCTAAAATTCCATATTTTGGACTTTAGAAAATTGTAGAAATAAAGTGTAATTAGATGAATAGAGATGTCATATTGATGTTGGTAAAATATGAAAATTATAATAATTATTACGACTTGGTCCATAGTACATGTGAAAAGCAGACGGGGGAGCACTGCCTTTCTGATTCATAAATGTCCAGCAATTTTGTTCAACAATTGTCCTCCAATACAATTCCTTCTCATTTAATATTTGCTTTTTGTAATTTGTATATATATAAAGTAAAAAAGAAATAATTTCAGGGAAAATATGAGTGTTGCCTTCTACTGTTACTGAATTTGAATATTTTAATATTAGTTGGTTTCATTCATATAATTAATTTCTTAATGAGAAGAAAGTGAAATTTTTGTTTTTTTTATATTCAGTTGCATATGGTTTTAAGCAATGAAATAAAAACAGAAAAGCTAGAAATTAAAGCACTATACTAATTTTGAGATTTGCAATATAACAATGCATGTTTTATTATGTGTAACACAGTCTTAGATTGGAGCTCTAAAACTATCAATTTCAACAATTTTAGTGCATTTTGCATCATAATGCACTTAAGAACAATTAAATCAAAATTTTGTGTAAGAAAGGAAAAAACAAGCTGAAATGTATTTGTAAACAATGGGCCCTTAATAAACATTTTGATTATGAAAGAAAACTAATTTCTGTTCATACTTAATAATGCTTCCATTGAAAAAGTGGTCCTGCATGCATGCAGTACTTTTATTTACAAATGCAATTAAATTAACAAAGAACTAACACTATATAATTCTGATCGCAAAATCATTTAATTAATTTCCATGATAATTAACTAAATTGTTAATAGTAATTAAGAAGCAAAAATCAAATAATTAATAAAAGAAAAGAAGAAGAAGAGAAAGAAAAGTACCTATTACCCAAAGCAGAATGCAACTTAACAATGAGATGCTCTTCTTCTTTAGTAATGTTTCCTCTCTTCAAATCACTTCTCAAGTAGTTTATCCATCTCAGTCTACAACTCTTCCCGCACCTTAACAACCCTTCGTTAATTCATAATAAATTACATTCATCAGTTTTCGTTCAATTCATTTCATATCGCACTCTCAAGCTTGGAAGGGATCAAATCAAAAGGTTTCTTATAAAATTCACCCATGTAAAACTTCAAAAACAAAATAAAATTTATATTGTAACAATATACACAAATCACTCTGTATGAATATATTGATAACTATATAGTTACAAAGAATTAGCATATTTTTGCTTTGAAATATTATATTTTCTATATAGTACTGCACCGTAATTATATATGAGCAATTCTGTATCAACTTAAACTTTTAAACGGAAATGTGAAGAAGTACCGGCATTTTTGGGTAGGGAACGCCAAGAGCCTTCACCATTGGCAAGAATGTAATTAATCAAGAGTTGGTCTTCTTCAGAAGTCCATCTTCCCTTCTTTAATCCTACTTTCTCACAACATGGTGCTCTTCCCATTTGTTTTCCTAAAAATTCTGCAACTTACTTAAAATTTTAAAAAATGTCAAGATTTTGAAGGAGAAAGAAAGATTAAAAAAACAAAAGGAAATGGGGCAATTGTTGAATGAATGAATGTGAAGCTTAGCTGCTGTAGACAGTAGTGCATATAAAAGTTGGTGATGGAACGGCTGTGTTTAGTAAAGATAGAGACGTTCTAACGGTGACTTATCATGCCACGTGTCCCTTGATAAGTTCTCATAGTCTTAGTAAAATGGTACATTTAATTATTCATATGCTTGTATACATTTTTGAGTTCATGTAATTCAAATTTTTCTTTCAGGTGTTATTACTCAATTTGCTTACTTGTTTAATGTATTTGGTTTTGAATGTTTAGTGTTTAATCTATTCATTTTTTTTGTAGTTGATGTATAATTTATTTAACCTTACTATATTAGACGTCCATCTTTTTTTTTTTGAAAAACATTAGACGTCCATCTAACAAAACAAAATGTGATATATACTATTACGGGCATTTGGTGTAAAACATGATATAATGATTGTCTATAAGTTTTTCAATTAAAAATTAAATAAGTCAGACAATAAATAAACTAAAATCAAGAATATTAAGAACCAAAGGCAAAATTTAAATGGATTTTATACCAAAACAACATTTAACTTATATAACAAAATAAAAAATGTTTAATGCTTAATAATTCTATCACTAATACAATACTTTATGTAAAAAGAGCGAAGGGATGAGTGTTTCTAACTCCTCTAATATCATAATTTGATAATTTTTTAACTCTTATATTATCATAATTTGATAAACGATAACAATGCTAGTTGATTCTCCGCAATTTTTTTTTAAGATTTATGTATTTTAAGATACATGATGCATTTTTTATATTGTTTTTGTTGATTGTTGGATATAAAAGGCTTAATTAATTTAAAATTTGATATTTAAATTTGTTCTTTAGATGTACAGCACACAAAATTTTGATAATTGGTTAAATATAATCTAACTTTACAATGTATATTTCATCAAAGTTACAATTTTTGGTCGGTCTCTTGTAGTGATTTTCGTCGAGTACTATGCACATCAATTTTTTGGTTTAATTATTGTTAATGAATTAACTGATTCGAAAAAGTTAAATTATTAGGTACAATTAAGTATATGTATATTTTAATATTTTAGAAATTTTTCCAAGCATTGTAGACATTGACGAGCAGTTAGCATTTAATGGAGTTTCACAATGTCTGAAGATCTATGTAACTGACTCACCTAGCATGAGATTAGGTCTTGATTGATTGATAAGTCCATATAATCAAAATTAGAATCAATTAACGCCCTAATCAAAGGTTGATAAGAATTGAATAAAAAAATTTTACACATCGAAAATCCAAATTACTATAGTTAACAAATGTGCATTCTGATTAGCTGACCAACCTATTAAAATAAGAATAAAAAAAACAATAAAAATAATTTTTTAAAAAAACTCTGCAAGACACAAATGTATGATATGTTTACGCCTTAACTTAGAAAAATTCAATTTAATTTTTATAAAATAGATACACAAAACTATTGGACTGTTTTTAAAGAAGACAACTAAAAGAAGCAAAAAGTACTTGATTTCTTCAACTCCCACCCACCTCCAAAATAATTAATTAGTGGGACTTACAAATTCATTTTGTTGAGCTATTTATTAGCTTCATATACCATGCGGTGGATCTTTATGCACAATACTGTGCAAGGTTTGATTTCTAATTCCAAACACTCGTCCAAACTTAAATACACCGATTGACATAGCTAAACCTATACAAATTAAACGTGGGTTGTATAATGTTAATGGAATTCATATTCAAATTAATTTTAAAACTTTGCATTAAAAAAATTCCTTTCTACCATATATAATGTGACCTTACGGATAAGGTAAATAAAAAGCTACGATCAAAATATAATTTGTGGAGATTCATTTTGTTAAATAAATGATAAATAAAATTGTCACAAAAAATTTACGAAATAAAAAAAGGATATTTTATATGTTCAACTAACATACTTAAACAACATAATTTTTTTTAGTTGATTTGAATTTTGAAAGAATTAGAGTTAACTGGTATTGAAATTAAAACAGTAAGAATCTGGTATCTAACTAGTATGAAGAATAAAAAATGTCAAACTAATAAGAAAGTGGTAGGAAACTGGTATCTAACTGGTATTTAACTGGTATTGAAATTAAAACAGTAGGAATTTGGTATCTAACTGGTATCTAATTCGTATGAAGAACAAAAAATGTCAAAACTAGTAAGAAAGTGGTAGGAAACTGGTATTGAAATTAAAACAGTAGGAATCTGGTATTTAACTAGTATCTAACTGGTACGAAGAATAAAAAATGTCAAAACTAGTAAGAAAGTGGTAGGAAACTGGTATCTAACTGGTATTTAACTGGTATTGAAATTAAAACAGTAGGAATCTGGTATCTAACTGGTATGAAGAACAAAAAATATCAAAACTAGTAAGAAAGTGGTAG
>CATIWQ010011184.1:0-12690 GCA_949673415.1 Euphorbia schlechtendalii
TAGTTAAATAATTTAAAACGTCCGAGGAGGATTCCCATATGAAGATCGTCGGATGGTCGAAAATCGTGTGATTCGAGGATAAATTTCTCGAAAAGCCATCATCATTGAACGCGCGAGCTGGTACAAAATCCCGTGCTCACAGACGGTTATTATCTTGCAGGAACCATCAAATCCCAAGAAAGAAGAGCTTTAGAAGTCAACTTCCATTGGAGAATTAGCAAGTGGAACCACGTTCCAGACCTAATCTAACATTGGTGCGGTGAGCGTGGACTGAATTTTCTTGCTCAGGCAAGGATATCAGTTTGCACGAACATTTTGTTAATCAAAGACCTTCAATTTCCAGTCAACTCTTAGATGGCTCACGATGAGATAAACAACAACCTCCCAATAACAAGAATAACCCTCACCGGAGCGTCACCGCCTAAGACTAGCGAACACTCCATAAATAATGAACCTGGTGGTGGAGATAACCCACTCCTCAAATTGCAACAGAAATACTAAATAACCCCGGAAGAAATGGAAGCTTATAAAAAATCAGTTGTACAAACATACATCTCATCCGGCGTGATGTATGGTGATTTGAGCAAAGCAGGTCTGGTCATATCCAGACGCGACATAGTAGCGTGCCGAAATCTAATCGACGATTTTGACAGCGCATCACAGGGACACATACCGCCCTAACTCTATGATATTACTCCACCAACTTTCCCAACGGGCATCCCTCACGCCAATCCCCAAATATCCTCCGTCACATTCTTCGCAGGTCAGGGCGGCATCACCACTCAGCCTAAGGGACAAAACCCATCGGCGGAATCCTTGGGGAAAAACTTAGTCGGGTAGACAACTCAACTATCATTACTTCAGGGACTGATATCTGCAATGAAGGAGGGTCACATTCCGCCTGGAGACGTAGGGCCAACGTTAACCGCCATTCAAGGGCTAGGAACAGGCAAGCAGCCTGAACTAACTCCGAAAGTAAAAAATTTAAAAAGGCCTGTCGAGCCGGAGAGTGAAGATGAAGACGACCCGGAGTTTGAAAAGAAAGCCAAGAAGCTTTTTGCAAAGTTGGCTGTCCCCTATCAAGAGTCGACATCGAGAACTAATTTCTCACCATTTAAGAAAAACATCCTTGACCAAACCCTACCGAGACTTGTCTACATACCCACATTCGACAAATACATGGGAAAAGACGATCCCAACTATCACGCTGCTAATTTTAAGAATCGAATGGAAATGGCAGGGGCTACAGAAGCATACATATGTCGATACTTCTCCACCACGCTAGGCGGACCGACGGCTTGATGGTTCACCTCGCTGCCACCTAATTCTATAGGGAGCTGGGACAAGCTTAGCGACGCATTCTGCAAGCATTTTTTAGGATCCGCCCCAGCAGGCTTTGTAGCAAGGAGTTTGCAAGAAATTGTGTAGGGTCAAGAAGAAAGTCTCCGTGACTATTACAACCGTTTCAATGAAGCCTGCCTAGAAGTAAGGGACCTAGATTTCAGCATGGCGAAAGAGGCAATGCTTAAAGGAACCCGTAGTAGAGACCTGAGGAATGCGATCCTCACAAGGCATCCTAAAAGCTTGCAACAAATGCTGGGCATGGCCAAAGACCTGATCCCTGTGGATGAAATAAATTTCAATAGGAGGAAAGAAGGTTGGGCCAGAGAAGCTAGGAGGGAAGATAGACCAAGGTTGGACGATAGGAGATGGAGAGGTCGAGGCGGTCAGAGTCGAGGTGGATATTTGGATCGAGACGAAGACCGTCCCAGGCTAAACGCACCTTTGAGCCAGATATTAGTGGCTATTAAAAAGACCCCGGAGAAAAAGAACATTCATTTCCCAAAAATCCCAGACGGAGTCTCCTTGGGACGCGACTTGAACAAATACTGTGAGTATCATAGAGCTAAAGGACATCACACAGATGACTGTCAGTCCTTAGCAGACATAGTACATGAGTTGATCAAGGCAGGGAAGTTCAACCAGTTTGTGAAGGGAATCACCAGGAGACAGGAGAGGAAAGAAGGAAGCGAAGAGGAAAAGGAGGAAGACTCGAATAGAAAGTCCGGCAGAACAAAGGGGATAATAATGGTGATTGCAGGCGGACCGAAATTTGAATCACCCTTAAAGAAAGCTAGAGGCTTGTCAAGCAAAAAGAACAATATCAAGAGCGAGGCTGAAATATTAAAGCCGTTCAGACAAAATTCGCTAGTTGAAAAATAGCACGCCGATCCCATAGTTGTTGAAGCAACTATGGAGAACTTCACAGTAAGAAGAATCCTCCTGGATACGGGCAGCTCGGTAAATATTGTCACTAAGAGCGTTGTTGAGAAGTTGGGGGTCCATCACTCTCGAATTTGAGCTGGGTGCTTGCCACTCATTGGGATTAATGGACAGCCCATACAGTCGTTGGGTGAAGTTTCACTGGAAGTAGAAATGGGTAGCCTCAAGCATAAGTTCCGCGGGAAAGTGGAATTTACCATTGCTGATATCTCGGTGGGTTTCAATGTCATCTTGGGCAGACCATTCCAAACGGAAACCCATATGCTCATCTCCCCAATGGACTTGGTATTTCACATACTAACTACGAATGGGATGGCTGTAATAATTGGCAACCCTCAAGTAGCTCAGGAGGCGTACATGGCCTCATTACGCAGAAAGTCACTCCTGGTGGAAGAGGAGTTGGGGGCCAATCAGCCAGAGAAGATTGATGCGGCTGAAGAGCTAGAGGAACTCAAGGTCAGTCCCGAACGCTCACTTAAGATAGGAAAGAACCTCGGCAATGATGCAAAGGCGGATATAATTTGCGCCCTGACGGTTCAGCAACATGTTTTCTCATGGTCACCTGAAGACCTCGTAGGAGTCAAGCCTGAGGTCATGCAACATAAGTTGAACTTAAACCCAAATATCGAGTCGATCATTCAGAAGAAAAAGAAGCATGCACCCGAAAGACAGAGAGCCATTGAAGAAGAGGTGAGCAAACTCTTGAAGGCGGGGCACATAAGGGAGGTCCATTACCCGACTTGGTTATCCAACGTGGTGTTGGTGAAGAAACCAAGCGAGGCTTACAGGATGTGTGTCGATTTCACTGACGTGAACAAAGTCACTCCAAAAGATGCTTAACCCCCCCGAGTATGGATCAGTTAGCAGACGCAACGGCGGGCTATGCAGTCTACTCATTGTTGGACGTAAAGTGCAGGTATAACCAGATCCCCATGCATCCGGCTGATGAAGAAAAAACATCTTTCATAACCCATGAAGGCACTTATTATTATACGGTCATGCCTTTCGGTCTGAAGAATGCAGGAGCGACGTACCAAAGGTTGATCAATGAGATGTTCAGAGACGAGATCGGAAAGTCGGTGGAGGTATACGTCGACGATATGATAATCAAAAGCAAGAGTGAAGCGGAACATGCAGAGGATATTAGGAAAGTTTTTAATGTATTGCAATAATACCACCTGAAGCTTAACCTAGAAAAATGCACTTTTAGTGTAAAAGGTGGCAAGTTCTTGGGGTTCATGATTTCCAAACGAGGAATCGAGGCAAACCCAGAGAAGATCGATGCAATATTGAAGATGGAACCGCCTCGAACTCTGAACGAGGTCCAACGACTGAACGGACGAATCAATGCGTTGGGAAGATTCATATCCTTTTCAGCCAAGAGATGTATACCGTTCTACAAGGCGATGAAAAAAGACAAAAACTTCAAATGGGATCGACCTTGTCAAATGGCATTTGAAGAGCTAAAAATGTTCTTGGGAAAACCTCCACTCCTCAACACACCCCGGCCAGATGACACGCTTTACATATATTTGGCTGCCACCGACGAAGCGGTGGGCACAGTGTTGGTTCGAGAGGAAGGGCAAGATCAATTCCTGATATACTACACCAGCAAGGTGCTGAGGAATGCGGAGCTCAGATACCCTCGAATTGAAAAACTTGCCTTAGCTTTGATTTCGGCCTCCACCCGGTTGAGACCCTACTTCCAGGCCCACACAATTGTGGTAAGAACCAGCTTCCCACTAAAAAAGGTCCTTCAATGGCCTGAGACGTCTGGGAGGCTAGCCGAGTGAGCCATCCGATTGGGGGAATTTGACATAAGGTTTGAAAGCAGAGGTGCCATGAAAGCCCAAGTTCTGCAGACTTTGTAGTGGAATATGCAGGGCTCGAGCCCGCCAAAGAAGTAAAGACTGAAGAATGGGAAATCCTGGTGGATGGAGCATCCTCTCACGAAGGAGCTGGAGTCGGCGTGTATATTCGAGGACACGAAAAAATAAGATTTTGTTACGCGGTAAAGTTAGCATTTCCAGCAACGAACAACGTGGCGGAATATGAGGCGGTTATCAAAGGGCTAGAGCTAGCCCGGGAGATAGCACCGGATCGCCTGCTGCTCAAAAGCGATTCAAGACTGGTCGCAAACCAGATCAACAGAAACTTCGAGATGAAAGACGAGGAAATGGCAAAGTATCTCTCAAAGGTAAGAAACCTTATTGAGATACTATAGTCAAACGGAGTAATATGGAAGATCGAGCATATCCCTAGAAAAGAAAACGAGAAAGCAGATGAACTAGCCAAGACGGCTTTAAGAAAAGAAGACTGGAAGAAGCTCACATGCCCATATGAGGTAATAGTCCACCCAAATAACGAAGTAGAGGCGAGCTTCATGATTGAGCAGCAAGATCTCGGGTGGATGAAGACCATCTACGACTACCTCACCATGAACAAATTGCCAGATGATAAAATGGAAGCTACCAAAATAGTAAGGAAAGCTATGCAGTTTTCCTTGCTAAATGGAGAGCTCTACAGAAAATCTCATACCGACGCTTGGAAAAAATGCATAACAGCTTAGGAAGGGTTTAAGATATTACAAGAACTGCACGAGGGAGATTGTGGATCCCACCAGGTGGCAGTATCACTATTCAGGAGAGCAAGTCTCGCTGGCTTCTATTGGGAGTCCATGAACCTGGACGCGGAAAAATATGTCAAGTCTTGCCACCAATGTCAAATTCATGCACAGAAGTCTCACGTACCTCACGCAATGCAGCGCCCCCTAATGACCGCCTGGCCATTTGCAACATGGGGGATTGACATTGCAGGACCACTCCCTGAAGCTAGCGGACAAAGGAAGTGCATCCTAGTGGTCACTGACCACTTCACCAAATGGGTCGAGGCGATCGCACTGAGCAGCATCACACCAGAGAGGGTGCTGGATTTTGTTAGAAAAAACATCATTATGCGGTTCGGAGTGCCACATCGAATCATTTCAGACAATGGTACACAATTCACATCTAGCAAGTTCCAAGACTTCTGCAAAGAATTAAAGATTGAGACACACTTTAGCTCAGTAGCTCATCCGCAGACCAACGGCTAGACGGAAGTTACAAACAAAACGCTCGGTCAAGGAATAAAGAAGAGGGTAATGGAACGGAACGGTGTCTGGCCAGATGAGTTGATTAATGTGCTTTGGGCATACCGAATGACCCCGTGCGCATCTACCGGAGAAACCCCTTACTCAATGGTGTATGGGGTTGAGGGGGTCTTACCAATTGAAATCAGCCCTCCATCTGACCGAGTGGCTTACTACACAGAGAAAGAGAACGACATCAACATGAGATATCATCTTGACGATCTGTAAGAAAGGCGGGAAAGGGCGTGCATCCTGATGGCCGCCTATAAAGCAAGAATCGCAAAATACCATGATAGAAAAGTTTGAGAAATTCGCCTCCAAGAGGGTGACATGGTCCTTAAGGACGCAACTGCCTCACAAGCACGAGAAGGAAAAGGCAAGCTAGGGGTAAATTGGGAAGGCCACTACAAAATCGCACAAGTCATCGGTCCAGCAACCTACAAGCTGCAGACGATGAAAGGAAAGGACATTCCAAGAACGTGGAACATTGCAAACCTAAGGCCATATTATATGGCTAACAACTCTTAGGGGGGTTCAGGCGGCCGTACTCTTTTCCTTATGGACTTTTTCCCAAGATATTTTTTCCTTAAGGTTTTTAATGAGGCGACCCACCCTTAAAAAGAAGTAGATAACCAGATGCGTAGAATTCCCAGATGTACTCATTAATTTTTTTTTTCAAATAAAAGTTGAATCATTTCAAAAAAAGTGCACATTTTAGTACTGATCATACTTTGAGATTGCACAATCAATTAATAAAACCGCGCATATCACTTAGGCGGTTCAAAGACCTAAATAACATGGTAATCATAAGGCCATGGAGGCGGCTTAAAAGCATAAGACCTAAACACCATGAAATGGCAATCTATAACCCATCGAGGCGGCTTAAAAGCGTAAAGCCCAAATATAAAGAAAAAGAATGAGGCGGCTCGATGGCGTTAGACCTACAAAGCTCCTTGGCTGGACTAAAAGTAGTATATATTAGATGACATCTTGAATTGCACAATTTCTAGCTATGGCATGGACAAAACATACATAATAACGCCAGAGGCGAAAAATAACATGTCATTAATATGGGAAATAAAAGCCCAAAATTCTTACAAAAGTTTGGAAAATAAAAACAAAAAGCCCATATCCTACGCCACGGGGCGGGTTGATTTGGCGTCATCACCCTTGTCCGTCTCCTCCCCCACCGACTCGTCCAATGCTGTTTCCTCCTCAGGCTCATTGGGGTATTTCAATCCCGTCAAGAGGTCTTCGGGAAGGTCCGGATGGCGGGCCCGGCAAGCCTAAAAAACAATGCGGCCAAACTTACGGCCATCGGATGCAATATTAAGCATTGCTTAGCTATAGTCTGTAACGACCTTGGGGACCTCCTCTTCATACTTGGAGATGATGGTCTGCAACTTATCTCGGGCCGCAGCCATCTCCTCTGCCTTCTTCTAGGACTCTCCCGCCCTCTTGTTTACTTCTTCCAATTGACGGCTCAAATTGACATTGGCTACCTCAAGTTCTGCGACCCTTAACCTTTTCTAGCTCGCTAACTGTGAGCTCATGGGTCTTCCCCAGCCAGACCATGTCCCGACTCTTCCGCGTCATCTCAGTCGCTCGGGAGGCCATCTGCAATACAAACATGTCAGCAACAGAGAAATAAAGTGCAAGGCCAAACAATGAGGAAAGTACCTCAGTAGACATCATAAATAGAGTCTTAGACGACTGGAGCAGACTCTCCGCCTCCTGATCATTTTTCTTCGAAGGAAGAGGCAATATTGTCCTCAACACATTTTGAATGGAGGCGGTGTAAAGAATATCCGCGAAGGAAAGAATATCCGCTTTGAGAGATTCAGAGCTGACTTGCTTCGACGAGCCCACAGGGACATCTAAGTTGGTGCTCTGAAACGAAGAATATTGTAAGCACCGAATAAAAATAAAATAAACACACGAGGGAAAGCGCTAACTCTCACCGGTTGGGGCGTGGTCTCCACAGCAACAGAAATGTGAGGTGGGTCAGCAACGGTCTCAGCTACCAAATCCTCAGTAGCTAGAACCTTACGCTTCCTTTTGCGCTTGCTAGGATCTCCACTTCTAATGTTGGGAGCTGCATTTTCAAACCCAAGCTCCACTTGTTTAGAAGAACGATCAGTGCCCTTCGATCCTTTGGCAGCTTGTTGCACAATTTCGTCGACCGAGGGAAATTTAAACACTGAAAAGAAAGGGAAATAAGTAAATACCTGCGAAAACTTCAGGTCCAGAGTGATAAATGGGGTCCGGCTAGCCCGGCTCAATTATTCTAATATTATTTGCCATCGCCCAGCTAATGTTTTGGCATGGCCACACCCCGTTCTTAAGAGCCTTGAAAGCTTCTACCCTAGCGTCCATGCTGATAAAATTACAACTAAAATCGGGAGAAAGATTCCACCTAGTTGGAAAGTTGGGGTAACGGTCCTCTTGTCTAATAAAAATGAAGTAATTTTTGAAATTTTTCACCGAATCTACTTTGTGTGTGAACCTATAGAAACCGCCTCGATGAGCGAAATGGTAAAAGTCCTCGGTGGCTATTTTCCTCAACGATGCAATCCACCTAAAAAACTCGGTGTCAAAGCTCATCTCCAATCCCGTACATATGAGGTAGTGACCAACAAGATCTATCCAGGCATTGGGATGAAGATGAGCCAGGCTAATCTTGAATGCTCTTAAAACTTCGCTTAAACCGTCTGGAAGGGGATACACGAAGCCTGACTAAATTTGGTCAATGTAAATCCCAAAATACCCCTCAGGTGGGTGGGTGATCCGCTGCTCTTTGTAGGGAAGCATCACTTCACACCCCTTGAGCCAAGGAAACACCTCCTTCTCAAATTCTAGGTCGACTGGATCCTGAATCTACTCGATCAGATCTATCGATGGAGTCTTATTTTTTATTTCCCTCGCTTTTCCTCGTACTCTAGACACTGATACTGGACGAGTAGCCTCATGTCGCCTCACGGGGCGAGCCACGCTCTTCTTTATCCTGCTTGTGCGAGAAGAGATTCCTACCGATCCCCGAGGTGGCGCTGGTGGAAATCGGCCCATTTCCTTGTCAATCTTTGCCCAGGCCGAAGCAGAGGAGGATTGGGAGGATGAGGTAGACTCGCTGCGGGACATTCGATCCTCACCAGGCTCGGACATGGCTTCAGCCGGTGGGGGTTCCCTAGAGGTCGAGACATAATAAGTATAATCTACGTTCAAAGGTTTGAAGTATTTGGATACCACTTCAGCTATCTCTCTACTAAATTGGCTACTAGTGGTTGAGGCGGAATTAGTCATTACCTAATAAAAAACCTAGTAAGTCAGAAAAGATCCTGAAGAATGCTAAGTTAGCTCGAGGCGGCATAAACAACAGTCAAATGGCCTACGTTTGGTATTTCAGATCTAAGTGGCAACAAGAGTCAACAAACAACATTTCAATTGATTGAATATACATTTCAAGATCTAGCAAGCACTTTACGCAAGAACAACAAGTAATTCTGGAAAATTTTTACATGCATTCTAGGTAGATGAGATACAAAACAGGCATTTCACAACGAACTAATTAAGGCATTCGTGGGCAAGCGAAAAGAAAATCGAGGATAAAATCTAGATAACAGTTGAGAAGTTATGCGAAGAAATCACAAAGAACCAACGTGGCCGTAGTTTTTGCAACAACAGCAGTAAATAGTAGTAAATCAGCGGTAAAAGCAAAACGGAAGAGGGAGGATAACTTACTTGTGAAGAAAATATGCCTGATCGGAGAAGTTCCAGGAAGGGGAAAGGTGGTTGACAGAGCTTGATGAAGAAGAACACAGTCGCCGGAAGAGAAAAGTTGCAGAAATGTTGAAAAGAAGATACGAAACCCTTATATATAGAAGATGAAATGACATTTGAAGGGACGTTTTTTCCCTGCGTGACATGTGGCGCATTGCCTGCCTCACATTCAAAATTTGAAAAATCATGGGCTTTTCGTTTTACCGCTTAAGACACGTAAGCCCTAGATTGAGTCACGACAATAAATCCGCCTGGTTTAGGCGGATCTAAAACCTACGCTCCTAAAGAAGCTCTCACACTGATGGGGGGGACTTCTATTAACAAGGCAAAATATTGACAGGAGAGTACAAGCCACATAAGTCCCCCAGGCGGATCGTGTCCGCCTGGAGTAGAGAGAATTCACGACAAGATTAGGAATGTTCCTACCATTCTAGGCGGTTTTCAGCCTCCCTAAGGGTAAAACTTCGTTCTTCATCCAGGCGGATTCATCCACTCCTAAGTAGGAAGAAACCAAGTCTCCCCCAAATATCCGAGGAAAGTACAGGCGATCACCAAGCTGAGTCGGCTTGTCCGCCTGGGACGACCTCGGCTCCTCAGAAGCATAAAGTCCAACTAAGAGTCTAAGTCCTCAAAGGAGACATCAATACTTGGAACTCTCAATTCAGATAAGCTTTATCTTAATCAACAAGATAAAGATTCACTCAAGCTAGAACTCTAGTGGATTCACGTCTTTGGGTCAGACCAGAAGACATTCATGGAGTATAAAAAGAGCCTTTGGTCATCACGCACAGGTACGTATTCTGAATTCACAAGAAATTACTTCTTGCCTCCTCACTTAAATCCGATCTAACTTAGGCATCGGAGAGGCTACGCCGGTCACATGGCTAACCCCCATAGCGACGATTTTTTCTTACAGGTATCATCAAGTCACGAGAAAAAGGAGCATCAGGAGTAAAACGTCAATCGGAGAATTAGCGCGTGGAACCACGTTCCAGACCTAATTTAACACCATTGTCAAGGAATTGTCAGCAAACAACAACAATTTCTTGCCAATATAGTAAGTGTAAAAGAGCCTAAAACTACATTGAAGCTTGTAGAGATCTTAAATGGGTTGAAGCAATGGAAAGAGAACTGCAAGCTCTTCAGGAAAACCGGAATTGGGTTCATGCTTTACCTGTTAAAAAGAGAGCAATAGAAGGGAAATGAGTTTACAGAGAAGTATACACCCACGGGAGATATAGACAGATCAAAGAAAAGACTCGTTGCCAAAGGATATAATCAACTGAAGGGTATTGATAACCATGTATCATTTAGTCCTATCACAAAAAATGTGTATGTAAGATTATTGTTGGAAATAGTAGCAACAAAGGGATGGTCACCAAATTGATGTCATCAATGCATATTTTCACGGTTGTATTGATGAAGATGTATACCTCAAACTACCAATTGGATATAACAAATGTCCATGAGGAATGATGTGCAAATTAATCAAGAGTCTTTATGGTAAAAGACAATGGCATGGAGAAATATCAAAGAAACTACTTGATTTTGGGTTATAACGATCTGTAAATGATCATTTCTTGTTTATAAAAACTACAGCCACAGGAAAATCAATGTTCTTGACAATTTATATTGATGATATACTTATAACAGACCTTAAAGAGAAAAGAATTGAAGAAGTAAAGTCATAATTGCACAAATCATTTACAATAAAGCATCTAGGAGAAGTAAGATATTTCCTTGGGAATGAAATCTCAAGATCAAGAGAAGGAATGATTTTAACTCGTAGGAAGTATATCCTAGATATGGTAAAAGATGCACGTTCGAATAATGCTAAACCAGATCTTAGCTCTTCTAAACTAGGGGTAAATCTAGAAATAATTGGTAACTCTGTAACCTCGAGAGATACAGAAGGATTGTTGATAGGTTATGTATTTAAGCTTTACAAGACCTGATATAGCATATGGCAGCCAACAACTTCGCCAGTTTATGCAGCAACCTAAGAAGCACCACTTTGAAGCAAAAATACATGTTTCGAAGTACTTAAAGGGAACTGCAGATCATGACATTTTATATAGAAGATAAACAAATGCAGATTTGACACTTGCATCATATTGTGATGCATATTGGGGAGCTTATCTTAAGACTAGGAAGTCCCTTAATGGATTTTGTATTTGTTTGGGCAAATCTACAATGTCATGGAAAATCAAGAAACAAGTTGTGGGGATCTTTAGTTGAAGCTAAATACATTAGCTTAACTAAGACAACTTGTGAACTCAAATGGATAAGTCATTTAGTAACAAAGTCTGGGTTACAAATTCAAAAACCCATACCCTTGTATTGTTATAACACAACAACTATAGCAATAGCCAAGAATTGGTCTTACACTATAAAATCAAGCATGTAGAGATTGATGTGCATCTCATTAGAGAATTTATCAATTTTACTGTAATCACTACACATCATGTCTACTCGAAGCAACACTTAGCAAACAGATTCACTAAGATATTAAGTTATTCCCAAATGCTAGATTCACTTATCAAGATTGGAATGGTTGATCTACAACAAGCTTCAGCCTAAGAGGGGTGTAATGAGCCATCATTAACATAAAGCTAATTGTAGAGCTGCACATAACAGATCATAGTTAAAGACAGGAAAGTTTTAGAGTTGTTAGAGGCATCACATGTCATCCACATGTTGCTGAACTCATTAGACTAGCTATCTTCCTGTATAAGTAAAGCAATAGCTCACCATTGTAATTATAGCAAAATTCATTCGGTACATGAAAAAATTCTTTAATCCTCTCTTCAATTATATCAGATATGTATTTTATATCTTGAAATGCAACTTTAAAAAAAGGGAGTTACTACGCGTCGCCCTTTTTTACTTCGCGTCGCCCGTCCAAAAGATAAAAATACCCCCGAAGAAAATAAAAATTTTTCACCCCTCGCCGGAATTGAAAATCCGACGACTGTATATTGGTTGGTCGGATTTTCAGGCCAGCAAAGTTACCAGTCGGAATTTTATTCCGGCCAGCCAAGTTGCCGGTCAGAATTTTATTCTGGCCAAACCAGTATCAGGCCGAAATAAAATTCCGGCTTAGCTCTAATGTGGCCGAAATTTTATTTCGGCCACTTTTATTCCGGCTGGCCAAACGCAAAGCTGGTCGGAATAAAATTCAGGCCAGGCTAAGGGAGGAAACAAATTTTATTTCCGATTTTTGAACTGAAAATATAAAATTTGACTACGGAAATATATTTTATGACTGATAAATTCCATGAACACAATAAAATATAAAGTTTATAATTTTAAAATATAAGTACAAGATTTGAATTCCCTACGCCACGAGTCGATTAATAATCCAGTAAATTAAATATTCCGTAAAAAAATATTTAATCGACTAAATATATTTTTCTACCAACTTTTATTACGTTACCAAATAAAATGTTATGTACTTTTGAAATTAAGAACATGTATTTGAATAAAAAATTTTAAAAATTTCA
>CATIWQ010011199.1:0-18375 GCA_949673415.1 Euphorbia schlechtendalii
TATATATATATATATATATATATAGGAAAATTACAAACAATAAATTAACTAGGAAATACTAATTGGTATAGCTCAATTGGTACACATCACAACTTGAAGGTGGGAAATCTTGAATTTGAAATCAAGCCTTTTGAAAATTCACATTTATAAAAATAATAATTAGGAAATACTAAAAGCTAATGTAGCCAACAACAAAACCAACAATTAATACATTTAGTCCATTATTATGTCAATCATGATGTTTATTAGTTTGAAGAAATCAACTCTCCGATTATTTTAAACTCTCGTCGTTTTAAAGTTGTTTATCCATATCAATGCTATATTTATTCAAGTAATAAAAATAATGATATACCCTATGACTTTTGTTAATTTGAAAATTGATTGGATATTTTATTCTTTTCATCATTTTCATTGTGCATTAAATAAGAATAAAATAGATAAAATGTTCAAAAATGTGCATTAGAATCCAAAAACTACATTAAAAAAAAGGATGGAGTACGTGAGAATAATTATAATTATGATGTGGTATATATAAAATAAACATACATAATTTGGGCCCCTTATATTGTGGCCCCAAGCACAAACTTAATTGGCTTTGATTGTAAGCAGGGCTGGGACGGCAGGTGGAATTGCTGCGCCCGCCTAGGGGATCCCACTTGGAAAAGATTCAAAAAATATTTTTTATGTCTATAATTTTAGTAGTTAATATTTAAATGATAAAAAAGAACATTAACTAATGTTAGATAGATTGGTAAATTACTTCTTAATAATATAAGAGGATTTGAGATCAAATACTAGTTTCTTCAAAAAATTAATTTTTAATTACTATTTTTTTTTTTTTGAGAGTCCACTATTATTAGTTATTATATTATTTTGCCTAACGCCCTTAAATTGTAAGAATTGGGCAAAGGCCGGGTTTTAGGATTGTCAACGGATAGTGGATTTTTCGAATTCGATTGGTACCCGCTCGATGGGGATGGGGAATCTCCGATAAGAATCTTTGTGTGTATGGATATAGGGAATCTTTTTATCTCTGAAACCTTAATGAGGATGGTATATCCATAACCGAAAATTCCTGAACCCGTTCCCTATAATTTCTTACTGACTATCCCCGAATACTCGCCACATAATGTGAAATTAATTGTAAAGTTTAGAATCAATATTCAATATGTAATGTTGTTGATGGATTATGAATGCAAAATATGAAGTTGAAGCAAAAATTTTTTTTTTAGAAATTTGACATTCATTAGTAAATTATATATTTATATATTAATATTTGGTCTGTCGTATCTTTTTCTTAAGCTACTTCATATAAGTTTTTCTCTTTTATTTAGTATTGAAAATTCTTGATCTTTTGACAAGGTTTGCAATTACTAACTTAAAATCGTTTATTTAGTTAGAGATAAATAAAAAAAACTACTTTTATTGTTTGGAACTTTTTAAAATAATTATACTATTTTTTCTTAATCGGTAATGGGAAATCATCGATGCTTAATGAATATGCAGTAAATTTTTTCCCCGAAACCTGAATGAGTATGGGTATGGGAAATGCAGTTCCCGATCTAGTAAGAGCCGTTGACAACCCTACTGGGCTTGGATGTACCAACAAGTCAGCGAGAAAATCAATCACTAGCACCACCGGTAGATTCTTAATTTCATAAAAATAAATAAATATAAAAATATATAATATTGCGCTAACTTATTTTTAAAATAACCACTAGACTTGTTATAATGCCACCAATCTTCAAAAACTCATGAAATATCTGGTTGTAAATTCAAACTCCACGATCAATCAATTTAACAAAAATATTTCATATTTTCAAAACGAATCTATAAAATCTCATTACAAAAATAAGTTGAAAACAACCCGCTTATTTGGCATTCCCCCCAGCTATAACATAACATAATAGTAAACTTTTAATATTATTTTGGCTTGAAATCAATTTATATTTTGTTTAAAATAAGGAGAGAATTCATGATGAAAGAAGAAGATATGAAAAGACTTTATACGAAGAACAAAAAGTAAGAAAATTGAACAGAAGCAGTCAACCACACGTGAACCCCCCAACTTACTTTTTACTTGCAGGTTTCAGAATGACAGGATAGGATAGGTTAGGGGCTACCTCACCCTATCTTTTTTTACTTTTTCAAATTCCAATTCCATTTCCACCCTTTTGATTTTTGTGTCCTCAAGTCACTTGCATTTCCTTTTAGATACATATTTTAAAGAAATAAATAAATAAATAGTTTTAGGATTTTATATGGAAGTTTCAACCAATTTCAGATAGTTTTTATCAGATTAAAACTGATATTTAATGCATTGTGAATGAAACAACTAAGATTTGCTCTCACTTGTTTAATTTTTTGAATTATTATCTTACCCATAATATTTTAATTTTATTAACAAGTTAAGTTGTCAGAAATAATCATGTGACTTCAATTGGCACATTTCTTAAAATATAGGTGAGAAGTTCTAGTTACGAAATCTGACCTATTCAAATTCCATATTTATCAAAAATAACAAATTTGACAAAAATAAACTTATAAAAATAAGAGTGTTTGAGAAACTACAGAAGCAAAAAAATAAAATGTATATATCTATGCTATATTCTTTCAACTTTTTTTTACGTGTTAGAGATTGAATTGAAACTCAACTGTTAGAATAACTTGTAAATTTGAAATCAAAAGTGTTGGTAACTCCTCCAAGTTGCATAACTGCAGTATGCCACATCATCACTATGTTTTCCTGTATAGATGTTCATATAAGTTGTATAATAGAATGATTATATCCAAAAAAGATAACTTACGTATCACAAAAAAATGTAAATGTAAAAAAAGTTACAACAACTAAGAATTAGATTACACTTCAACTTTAACCAGAAAAACTATAAACTCAATGTTTTCAAGATATTATTTGACCGTTACAGATAAACTTTAAAAAAGACGAGCTGAATGGTATAATGGAAAATTTAACAATAATTTCTATTTTTCATTCCTTGAACTCTATTTTACAGTATCTATTATGTTATGTCCTCATTCATCTATATTCATTATTTTCCATTTTCTAAGATTCCTTTAAAATAATTATATTTATTATTATTATATTACTTCCTTTACATCATTTATTCTAATTATTATATAACAAATATTATCTTAATTATAATATTTTTTTAATTAATATATATTATTTAATTGATTATTATTATTATTATTATTATTATTATTATTATTATTACATATGAAAAATATAATGCATGTGTAATAAAATAGAGAATTTCGGTTCTTCCAACAACTCAGATGAAAGTCGGGTGATTTACCACCTTATTAGTGTTATTAGTCTTTGTTATTTAAATTACTATATGAACATTTATACAGTTTATATTTATGTTTTTGTAATTTATGTTAGCAAGTTTATATACAAGTTTTCATGTTTTGTTTTTACTTTGTAATGTTTGTTTGTATTATTTTAAATTGAATTTTGTTAATGTATCTTCTGATTTGTTTTTTTTTTTTTTTTTTTGTAATTTAGAGTTTTTTAATTTGTTGATGTTTTTAAACTTCAATTTTATATAAGAATTATAAAAATCATATGCAAGAAAAAAGGTTACCAACACATAAAATACACACATATAATTAAATGATTATTAATTATAAATAATAACAATAAAAAACTCACAAAATAGACTAACAAAATAATAAAAAATAAAAAATATATACTATTATATTGGTTCCCCAAAATAAAGTTCGTTGTATTTGGCGAACTCTATTTTAAGAAATATAGATTTTTGAAAATGTTGGTTTTCGAATATAAAACATCTCACCTCTATTTTGAGTGTTTTTTTAATTGTGCTACACTCAATTAATACACCTATGCTACAAACCAAACTTTTTGAAATGATTTATGTGTGGCACAACTAAATGTATAGTTTGGAATTCGAGTTGAGTGTTAATATGATTATTTTTCTTAAGATTGCGCACGGTATATGAATTTATATTAAGATTCACTAAAACATGATACTTGCACTTTACAATTGATGTTTCTTTTTTTCTTAAGAACTGTGGATCGAAGAAATAAATGAAGACTTTCAGTTTCATTTCAGCAAGATTTGATGTTAACATGTATTCCTCTTATTTCTTTATTCAGATGTTCTTTAATTGTATTGTTAATATTTTTAATATTTTTGTAAATTCAAAACTTTTATCGTATTTTTTTTTTACATTTTCTCAATGTCATATCAATTTATTTTGAATTTACGATTTGAAGACAGGTTAGGTATAGTTGAAATGTTTAGTTTATTTTTTATTTTCAAATTCAACTTGTTGAAATGTTTGGTTTATTTCCCATCTACAAACTCTTTTGCTTAATGGAAAGAGGAAAATGTAATAGTAAAGTAAAGAGACAGAAGGTAGGAAAAGATATGGAAGAAAAGACAAAAGAAAAGGGTTGAGTAAATTCAAACAGATGCACGTGGACACAAACTGCCCACACGTGCACTTCCCTGTTCTGACATCCTTTTTCATTTTTTCAATTATATAATACTCCAATTATTTACCAAAAAAAAAAAAAACCAATTAAATAAATAAAAAATGGGTCAACTTGTTGGCAAATGGGATTGTGAGTCTCGAGGCTTGCTCATTTCTCAATAAATGTAAACTTTGTTTGGTTTGGTGCACGGGTTTACCTAGTAAATGTTGCTCTTAATTCATCAACAACGACAGTTTATTAATCACCCACCATATTATCATTTTACTTAACATTTTATCTTTTATCTATTATTTTTAAATATTAATGTAAAATCTAATATTTTTTTTAATTTACCTTTATATTAAAGATTAAGTATAATTGAAGTTATAAGGTAGTAATTAATTTGAAAGAGAATTCTATAATAAAGTAAATGAGATAAATTAGTAATTTTAATAGTGTAATAAATATTTTATTGTGTTGATGAAATTTTTAATATGATAATCTTTTGACACCGGAGGTAGTAGTATTATATATTTGTGTTGGATTTAGCTTAATTATTGCTCACCAATTAGTGAATTAAGGTTTTTGACGATGATCAAACATTAAAAAAAGTAACCTATAAGTCAATATTGTGGTCATCATTTTATTCTAGTTAATTAAGGTTAGTCAAGTTTAGTTTAAACTGTCTGCTAACTTAGTTATTTAGGATATATTGTGTTGAATACTGACTGCTGAGTTAGTAACTCATCGTAGCGAGAAATGAAATTCCATCTGTCACTATTTTGTTGAGTATTTATTTGGTTATCTGAGATAACACTGTATATTTTTAACTCTTTTATAAAAATAAAATATTCCTTAATTTGATTCGTTGCAGATTCCTAATATGATGTGATGTTGAAATCAAAGATGTACATTCAAGTGATCCCAAAAGAGAATTGTTGTCAATATAGAATTGTTGACATATCTACAGTAAAGTCCAAGGTTTTCAACGGACTTTCTCGTTGCATTCAAGAATTATCACAGCTACACTACAATGTTAGAAAAGCTTAGCCAAACATAACATTCCACGTAGCAATTCACATCCAATTCGCCAAAGTAGAATCAAGAGAATTTCAATAGCTGGCTATAACAACTTTCAACGATTCAAATTCACAGATTAATGAATTAATCTTGTGCATCAAAAGATACAAGTCTCTCTCACAAACGGGTTCAAATCTATCTCCAACGAGAAGAATTTTGAAGACTGGACGAGAAGAGAATTGAAGATTAAACGAGTTAAAGTGCAAGTTTGCAACGATTACCTCACCATTCTCCTATAAAATGGAAGACTGAAGGCAACGTTCAAACTTGATGAATACACCTAGAATTTTCTAAGTTCTAAAACCCTGTCAAATTGATCTAACAAACAAAGAAATTTCCAAAAAGCTGAACAACATCATCTAAAATTCTATTATATTCTTTGGTAAGCAAAGACGATCTCTAGAATCATATTAGATCCTTTGTAAAGAGAGCAACGTGTTATAAGTTGTTCTCTTAGAATATTTATTTAATTATCTGAGTGATAGCAGTTTGAGAAGAATACTCAAACTGTTTGAGGGGTAGTTAGCTTGTAAGGTATTTATTGTAAAATCTACTCGTTTTGAAGGCTTCCCCGCCTAGTTAAATGAGTAAAATTAGTGGATTGAAGCTCAGAGAAGGAATCTAGGAACTAAAGGTAGGTAAGAAGCTGAACCAGGATAAATTCATTATTTGATTTCTCTAACTCTATCTCTTTACTTTTACTCAACATAATTATCATTCAACACACATTTTCATATCAATGTTTTGAGCAAGTATTTATTCAACGTTGTTGAATTTATTCTAACTCAGTAAAGTCTGTAAAACTGAGATTTGGCTTAATTTGTGAGTTATTTCATACCGATTTTGCTTGCTGATTTATCCATCATACTAAAGCAACTCTCACATAGTCAATTAATTTTGGTTTAATGCATGATTTGCCCCCTGAACTTGGTTTCAAAAGTCAAATGACCCCTTGAACTTTAAAAAACACCCGGTGACCCCCTCAACTTGCACCAATTTACTTCTAAATGCCACGTGTTACTTTCTAGTTAGTTTGACATTTCAAATATATCATTTTTCTCTTTCCACCAGAAGTTGACATGTAGCAATCAACGGGTAAATTGGTGCGTTTTTTACAAGTTGAGGATGGCTAACTTGTGCATTTTTGCAAATTCAGGGGGTAATGGGGTTTTTTTAAAGTTCAGGATGTCATTTGGCTTTTGAGATCAAGTTCAGGGAAAAACTATGCATTAGACCATTAACTTTACAGAACACTAAAAGTGAACTAAAACCATTAAAGTACATTCAACCCCCCCTGCCATGTTATATGCAACTTATACTCTCTATTCTCTACTCTGATCTTTAATTATAGTTTTTACTCTATAGAGTTGCTACTATATACC
The DNA here is from genome assembly GCA_949673415.1 of Euphorbia schlechtendalii. Classification (NCBI taxonomy): domain Eukaryota; kingdom Viridiplantae; phylum Streptophyta; class Magnoliopsida; order Malpighiales; family Euphorbiaceae; genus Euphorbia; species Euphorbia schlechtendalii. The sequence goes on from CATIWQ010011199.1 coordinate 6,928, forward strand.
TTCTTCAACCAATTACTCTATTTTTCTACTATAAAAAAGATTTATTTCATCAAATAATATATACTATTTTTACTGATAAATCATGTTTTTTATTATTATTTGATAAAAACAATCAAACTTAATATATTTTTAATGTTAGATAAATATATGCTCAAAATATATGATACAATTAATATTTAATTAATAATGCATATGTTATATAATTTTTTTAGAAATGGAAAGAAAATAAAATTATGTTAAGAATAATAATTTTAATTAAATTTGTAACATACATTTGTAATAAAATATAAATTCCTTCAATAAAATCCACAAATACATCATTATTCAGTCAACTTTACTAAACACAAAAAAATCTACTAATAATAAATGTTTTATCAATGCATTGCGAAGTTTATGCCTGTGCATATCATTCAATTTTAAAAATTAATAATCACATTAAAATTTAGTTTACATAATCATGATTTAATATTTTAATAAAAAAATATAAATAAATTATAAGAAATTAATAACAATAAATTACATATACAAATTATCAATGAATTTATAAGTAAAAAAGTATATCTTAATTATAAAATAAAATTAAAAAATAATATTAAATATTCATCTCCAAATATAGAGTATGATATGAGTTATTTCAAATAACTCTTACCATGCTTCATATTTAATGTAAGGATTTAAAATATGAAGGAAAAATAAAGTAAAACAGATTCGATACTTACCTTTTCCGTGCTTGAAGATCGAGGAACTTCATTAGACATATGCAAAGCCGAGATTGAATCAGGGTGCGTCAGATGTCAATCAATTTCCACAACTTTAGTAGCGTCCAAAGATTAATAACGATCGATTTGCAGATTTTATTCGTGTAAGAAAAAAACCGAGAGAGAGAAAATGATGGAGAGAAAAATTTTCATCTTTTATTTTTCATCAATTTTCACCTATTTATAGAGAATGAAAATGTAAAATGTACTTTTTTGGCACCATTGGAAAATACAAATACAAATAAGTCCTTAAACTTATTTGTTTTCCAATTTAGTCCAACTAAGCAAATTGGATCGGGATCATTAACCGATTGACTGGCTCACGGGTGGACTGGGTATTTTCATCGCACTTGACGAATCATATTTCGTACAAGTTATCAAAACTTTTTTATGCTGTGAAGTCATGCAACAAGTATACTATTAAGAACATTTTGTCTTACAATTGTTAGGGTTTGCCAAGACTATCCTAAGTAGTAATTAACCAAATAGATTAACATCTAGTATTAAGAAAACATCTTGCACCCGTTAGAGTCTGCCAAGACTATTATGATTGGTACTCAACCATAAAAGTTAATAAATAGTATATAAAATGTCACATTGATATATAGCGTGTATGTTTTACTCTAGATTGGTCAACAATCACCCACTTTCACATCTTTTGGGATCTCGGAAGTCTTAATTTTTTATTCACCATCTTATCACAAATAGAAGATAGGCATGCTAATGAACCAATTGAACTCTGATGAATGTTAATGAATGCTAGTTGGCTAAATCTTCCTTTTAAGTTGTCAATTCCATACAAGACTAGTTTGGTCCATCAACCAATCTCTCCTAGATCGAATCTTATCATAATCTCTTAGTGATTGATCAAATCTCCCTTAATAGTTCTTATTATGCAAGATAACTCAATATTATTGAGGGAAAGTCCAATAATAATATAATGGATCGAGTCTCACATTAGAGAAGTTGAGATCCTTGTACATCATACCAAATTCCCATCTCAAGGTCGCTAAGCACACATTAACTTGATGACTTATTTCTCTCCCACTTTAATAATGTGTCATAGGGTCCTTTCCTTTCTACCCTTATAAAAATGAGCTCATGTTTGATCATATCAACAAACAACATAAAAAGGTTTCAGTTATAATGCAACCTAACATTTAACCTTGTTCGATTAAATGAATTACCTTTAGTTCTTCAAATAGATTATGATCAAATGTCATGTGAACTATAAAGTTCTTACCCGATTCCTTTTTAGATTCGAAACGTAATGTTTTATACAATGCGATTTTCTTATTACTCAATAAGTTTATTCACGATTTTGAACAGGTTCCTGAACTACACAGAGTATGTTTAAAATCAATCTCATCCTAGTATGTATCATTTTGATAATACTAGGGTAAACACCCATGTGAGCGGGATACTTTCACTATCCGACATGCTATGAACGAAAAATAATATATGTACATAACATACAAAAACATACATTGCTCATAGAATAAAACTCATTTATATTATCACAATATCGTTTATGATTTGAAGGGTGTAATAAATGAGGTAACCAAATAAATATAATCTACGCATATTTAACTCTTTGATATATTTCATACATATATCTTTCAGAGACATACTTTGTAAACAAATCTACAAGCATGTAATGAGTAGATAAATACCTCATATTGATCTCTTCTCGTGTTACTTAGTCTAAAACTAACATATACTTGATATCGATATACTTATTGCTAGTACAATATTCTGGTCTATCACATAAGATATCGATGTTTGACTATTTCTACAAAATGTCAACTTTTTGTTTGGAGCACTTAACATAAGAAGACTCAATAGTCTCTTTTGTCAAACAAAATCTTTGAAAGACTCAATTCCAGCCTTAGCCTTAGCTAACATGCATCTATGTATATTTCCTTGGTTCAATACATTAGAGCATAACCAACGATCATACACAAGTATTTTAAAATTTTTTTAACGGTGTTCTAGTGCTCTATAACTAGAATGAACAATTATATTACTTCAATGCATACAACATGAGTTATATTAGGTATAAAATATAACATAACATATGTAATGTCAATATATGGAACATTTTCCATCTCCTTTCACTTGACAGGAGTTTCAGGATAAATAATTACACTAAGAATCATATTCTTAATCATTTGAATACTTAATGGTTCATAATTCTACATCTAGAATCTTCCTCAAACTCTTTTTGTGTAAGATTTCAGAGATAAAGATATGAATTATCTTATCCATCCAATTAGTTATTGATCCTTGGACCTATGCAGACTTCTCCACGAATTACATCACGAAGTTACTCAACACTTAATCTTTCATGAATAGGGTATGTGCACAATGATTCTCATTTACCACTCTAAATACCATAACCTTAAAACCTCATGAGATTATAAATTGACTCATTCAATTCAAGAAACCTCGTGTTTACAAATCTTTGAGAAAAATCCTCTTAATTTTGTCATATAGATCTCTCATGAAAATTTTTCACAGAGAATAGAGGTCCATACACCTACTTGATGTAACTTTAAGGATGATACAACTACTAAAGTTAAAATAATTCATATTGATTTAATTCTCGCAACTGGAAAGAATATATTCTTATAACATATTCGTATCAGTTTGAATACATGTATCCCTTAACTATAAGCCAAATACTTTTACTCTACATTGGGAATCCACTCAATTTGAATATTTTTTATGTCCTTCAAGCAAGTTAACTTATTTCTTCTTTCATCACACTCAACAGAATTCATCTACCTTCAAATACTTAATTTTCAGGGTTGGAATAATTTTCCATTTAAATTGCTTAGGCTTTAAATTCTCATAAATATGCCTCTTATATCTATTATAACTCGAAATTCTTCCTTTTAAGCTCATTTATATCCTCCCACTCGAGTCAGAAATATTATAATGATCTAAGGTCGCACTTTAGTTAAAAATATTGACTCTCACTTGGACCAATAACACTATGAGTTCTCAGCTCCCCCATGGAACAAGATCCCTTATAAATGTGATCATTATGAACCAATACATTTGAATTACTCTCACTTGAAGATATATATAAAACACTAAGTTCAAGAGGCTTAATAAAAGGATATGTTTTTACCTAATACACCAAATCCATAGAATTAATTTCTAAGAAATTGATATTTCACGATTCAAATGTTTTGCAAATCTATTTGCATGCTCTCCCACAAAAATATATTCTTTTGATGTGCTAGAGTATCTTAAAAGACACTCCATCTACCTCTTGGAAACTATTTCTCAAAATTCTTTCAGGTAGAGTGGGAGTAAGTGATACAACCCTAATGTTATAACGAGAATAAATTAGATACTTCTAATCCATGTTTCATATGGGTTGGAAGAGACAAACTTTGAAGGTACTTGATTCAATACATATACTAACCATTGGAAGAAGAATCTAATTTCTCCTTTCATGAACTCTATACTTTTACAGAGTATTGGGAATAAACAGTGGATTTCATCCGTTCATCACATAAAACTGTAAGCTTAATTGAAAATTACTTTTTACCACTTTAGCTCTAATGCTTTACAGTCAAATTCAATTAATTTATTACTAGATCCATAAATCTTTTTGCTAGCTAGAAGCTTCAAGATTATGGTAATCAAGTAGATGATGCCGTAACAAGTATGAACATCATTTAATGTGATGTATAATTAGGCTTATGCCTTACCCTCATGTCTATTGAATCACATATATCAAAATGAATAAGTTATAATTGATTTTAGCTTTGGTTTCTTTTAAAATTGGATTATAAGTTTGATTTCCTTCAAATGGAAAACATCACATGGTGATAATTTAATCGTTATACCCATTACATTAAGCTTAGATGATGTATTCTTCGTAGCTTATGTGACACAATTGCCTATACGATATATTAATATTTTATTTCAAAAGAAGAGTTAGTTTGTGGAAAATAAACATTATCCACTTGATAATTTGTAATGCATATTCATTAATATAAATCCATTTATTTAAGAATTAGACACATAAATCTACAGTTCAGGAATGAAGAAACTCAATCGTTAGAAAAATTCAAAGATGAACTTATTGTTCATTAAACCATATCACTAATTTAAATTTTGAACAATAATATGAGAATACAACACATCATGTAGCTATTGGATTTTCTCTCATTGCAAATATAGTCTACATATGTCAATTTATAGAACTTCAACTCATTTTGCTGTCGATCTAAATTTCAATATTTCTCATATAGGTTATCGAAAGTACACAAAGTTACCGTGGTTCATGCTCAAGTCATATGTTGCACTTGAATCAATAATCCAATAAAGATAAGATTCCATCAGCAACATTGAGCACAACAAAATATAATTCATTTTAGAATATATTATGTGTACCAAGTTGGGCTTAGTGCTCTATTGTACAATGCCTCCATAGTGGTAATTTAGCATTAACACGCTTGTGATTTTACTATTTATTGCATTTGGACCTATTAAATTTATATTTGAATAGTTCAGACCCATTTGCATTGTTCTTCTTCTCTTTTTTAGATAATATAATGTAAGTTAACATCTGCTGTCTTAAGAACTATTTTCTCAAGTCTTTCCTTGTGACAAATGCATTTAGAAAGAATCTTGAATATTAAAAGAACAATTTTTACCATTTCTAAGAAACTAGTAACTATATTAAATGAACTAATTATATAAGAATGAGTTAAATGTATCACATATGTTCCCACTCAAAGCGAAGATCTGATCACTAGTTAGAACTTCTTTCAATTTAGTGATCAAACTCGGACATGTCTTTCTTACATGAATTGCATTAATTAAATCACTTGTAGCACTAAGCAAAATGATACAGGTCATTGAACTCTTCCTCTCCCAGATAACCAATAACTACCATTAAGAACCTAAGTTTGCTACAAATAAATTCGTAGCAGAATCCAATACTGATATTCTTTAATCAGTTTCGGTGAGACTAAACATGTATAAACGGACTTAGTCAATTATGATGAGAAATTGAGTGTTAATTACTATTGACTTAAATACAAAATTTCCAAGAAAATGTAAGCATCAACTTAGTATTGAAGAAGATAGAAATACCCCATCATCCATTAGGTGAAAACATTTGCATTTAATTCAGTTCGATTTATCGTACAATAGTAATTCTATGTGTTTTTATTGTTTGTCATTGTTCTTTTAAATATAAGGTAAATCTTTAATTCATTTTAGACGTATTGTCTTTAATTAATTCACTTAACTAATGATATTTAATTAATGATAAGTCTTTGATAAATTTATTATGTACTATTATTGAAACTATTTGAGATTCAAATAGGGCATATCAGTCATAGATCTTTTATTAAAGGTTTAAATATATTATGTTGTTTAAAATTTCTTTAATACAAATATAAAGAAATAAAATATCAGAAATTAAATAAACCAAATAAATCACTTAGATCTAAAAAAAATAAGAAAAAACCATGCGATTAAAAAAGGTTGAAGTTTTTAATTGTTTCCAAAACTTCGTTTGTTTTAGTTGCATATTCTCGCACATAATTGAATATAACGAGTTATCATTTCAATTTATTACAATTCATTACATATTTTTATTTCATCATTGATAAATTTGTTAGGATAGATGTCCATTTACCTTATATTTGTAACTTGTATTTAGTCATTAATTTGTAAAGCCCGGTCTTGTAAGCCTGTTTAGTTAAGATGTGCGTTTAAGCTATTGGGAGTTGTATATAAGCTCATTTGTCAGCTAGGGTTTTCACAGTTGAAACCACATCTTACTCTTACCCTTTATTCTCACCGGCGATCTTGATGTCTCTTCTCCGGCGTTTGATTTTTTCCTGACGGATGGTGTGATTGAAATTTGTTAAGAGCGGTTATTTCTTCAACCTTTATAAACTCTTGCTTAGTCAAGTTTTTTTCTGTATGACTGAATTTTCGTTTTTGGGCTATTTACTTTTGTTTTGCTGACTAGAATTCTTAGGGTTTAAGTATATTTTTTTTTAAAACTCCCGGAGAGACGATGAGCCTCCTCGAAAGCTAAGAAGTTGAGACGGGAGAAAATTTCAGGGCGAAGTCCCCAACTAGGTTAGTTTCTTCACTTACCTACGAGACTCCCACCTTTCTTTTATTAAAATAATCGTTACATTCTCAAGTTGAGAACAGAAAGCAACAGAATCAATTACAAGGCAAAAACCTCGAGCTAACAAAGATATCCGAGGTTGTAAAGGAAAGCGATTGATTATTACAATGAAAAATAAACCAACATATATAAAGACTCTTAGTAAAGATGTCTTCCGAATCCAAGACCCCTGAAACTCAAATTTGTTGCGCCGTTTCCAAATGAGCCAAGATATAATAAACCATAAAGATGTTCCAAAGTTACGGTATAATCCCGGACGAAAGCAATGACGCCACACTTCCAAAAAACCTGTGCTAGTGCGATTTGCAATTTTATAAAGTTTTTCAACTTCACATTCATAGATGTACCTCAAAATATCATTCTAAGTTGATATTAAGGGAACTACGTAAAAATCCTTGTGTTTTTTATCGATATTTCTGGATTTATGTTCATCAAAATATTATCAAAATGATCTGATGCATTGTTTCAAATACAATTTTTCTATAACATTCAATTACAATTTTTCTATAACATTCAATGTTACATGTACCTTTCAGGAAGTTTCATAATTTTTGTATGAGTTGATAATTAGATAGTGCCAAAATGAAATGTAAAGAGTGAGTGGGAGGTTCATGAACCACTGCCATCAATCAAATTGTCTTCAAGTGAAGAAGACATATATTATCTAATGTGACAACAAATTGTAACAGAACATTAAAAAAAACCTTTTAATCAAAGACAATCAACTTTCCCAATCCTAAAATAGAAATTCACCATATAATGATAATTTTTTTCGACTGGTAACTAGAAGAATGAATCTAGTCCTTATTTTATGTGCTTATTTTAAGATATCAATATTGAAATGGAAAGATGGGATAAAAACCCATCTCACGCGGTCCGCTTTTATCATATAAAAAATGATGATAAACATTTAAAAAATAATTTGTAACACAATATAGTGCATTTTTATAATTAATATTAATGTTTGTAGGTCTAATACATCATCTCCTTGAACTTGTCCTTGAACACCTATTTGCCTCATAAACTTTCAGAAGTTTTAAATGATTCCTGAACTTGCAAAAAAGTTTTAAAGAGTCTCATGCACTTGTAAAAAGTGAATTAATTTATCCACGTGTCAGATTTTGGTTGGAGAAAAAAAGACATATTTGAAAAGTCAAATCAACTGAAATCAGACATGTGACATTTATGGGACAAATGAGTTTATTTTTTGTTAATTAAAGAAGTTATTTAAAATTTTTAAAATTCAAAAAAATAAAAGTTTAAAGACGCAATTCAGGGGTGTTGATGTATTAAATCATGTTTGTAACCAACTTATTCGAAAAATAGTCATAAACTCATATGTTGCATCTAGTGTGGTACTTTGCCGAAACCTTTCAAATAATTTTTTTTTAATTTTTCTTCATCTAGATATTTTTAAATTTCAGTAATTAGGGTAAGGAAGTGTATTGAAATTAAAGAAGAAAGAATGACAGATAGAAGTAGGGGAAAGCATATGTCGGTTCGGTCTAAGAACCGAACTGAACCAAATAAATCAAGAACCAAATAATTAAAATTTTAGGAATCAAATACCGAACCGAATAGAATTAGGTTTCGTCCGAACCGAACCTAAAGTTTTCGGCTCGTTCCTGTTCGGTTTTGTAAAAAACCAAATTATAAGATAAAATAATCAATTTCAAAGAAAAAATTCTAAAACATGAACTAATTACACTAGTAATATAAATTCAATCAATAAACAATCTATATTTCTATAGACCGAAACAAATAGTTAAATGCAACAAATCAAACCACATTCAAAAATCAGTACCCACTGCCAAGTTTGTTTTCTAAATATCATCTAATGTTAATTTCAAAATATAATGTAAGAATCAAATGCAACCATCTAATGAAAGGATTAGCAACTGAGTCTATAAATATCCAACACAATTGATAACTGAAGAATGTAAATCTACTTAAGAGCATCATCCCATAAATTAATAAATCATATAAACCAAAAGTACTGATCCAAAGATAAATTGAGAAATCATTTTATCTGAACTAAAATTACATTAATTTATATATGATTTTAATTCGGTTCGGTTCTCGGTTTATTTGGATTTTTTCCCAGAATTCGAGATTCGAACTGAAAACAAAATTATTCACATATATGGATTAAGAACCGAACCAAATTAATTCAGTTCGATTCGGTTCAATCCGATCCAATTCTCCGGTTCGGTTCGGTTTTTTTTGTTCTTTTGCTCTAAACTAGATAGTAGAGGGTGAAGCATGTGGATATAAAAATCTGAAACGTGTTAATCACACGTGTGGATGCATAGAAAAGTAGAGAGGGGGCTTAATAATTGAAATAAATAATTGGTGTGGGGGAGGCCTGGCAATTGCCATTACCACAAAATTACAAAAAAGAGGTGCTCGTGCAACTCTACTTTTCATATACATTAATTATTATTATTCTTCTACTGTTTCAAATAATAATGTAACAATATATGCTCATAAATATATACAACTATTTCTTATTTTGTTAGTATTATTAATATAAGGTCATTATCAAATTGTATGCGTACGTGCGGGTGGATGAGATGACATTATGAGATTGGCTCTGTCCATTCTATTTTACTTTACTTTCATATCTTGTCCTCAATTACTTTCTTCAATACTCATTACACATCCACTGAGTATTAACGATTTAGATGTTTAAATTTGAGAATTTTATATTGTAAGGCATTTTACTCCATCTTATTTATCCATTGAATTTCAATGATTTATGATTTAATTTTACTTATTTGTAATATCCAGAATATAATTAATCATTAAATTTAAATTGATAGTTGAAATTAACTAAAATTTACAATTTTATCAATTTTTTAATTTTGATAATCCTTATCCATGCATTAACTAAAACTTGTACCAATGTTCATTACTGTTGGATTCTGAAGATAATATAATTTTGTAAGTTCTGAGTTCAGAAGCAATGCTCAGAAGGAAGTCGCCTCAGAAGGACAAGAATTCGTCAAAAGAGCTATAGATGCTCAGAAGCTTTTAAAGTTAGATGATGTGTAAAATATCTCAGAAGATCACTCAAGACTCAGATCGTTAAAAAGCCCCTCTAAGGATTGCAAAAGGTCAACTTAGTCTTTCGGCGTCAAAAGTCAAGAAAGCTAACTTCGCATTTAATGCCGCCACCCGCTTTGTTCTTCAGTTTACTACAAGATAAAAGTTGTTGCAAAATCAAGAACAAATCTCACTTGCTATTCTGATACGGATCTGCAGTATAAAGTGGACCCCCCAAATCAACCTGACACAGCATGGCGCGGATCAGAATTAGACGAACTACTCTAACAGATTGTTTAACGAAAACAATATTGGAAGACAACGACAGAATTTCTAGCAACGGTCCAAATGTCAACAGAAACATTCTCTCCTTCTATAAAAGAATGATTTTCGCCATTGGAGAAGGTTGACGAATCTTAACAAAAATATTCAAGAGTGAACAAATTCTCAATCTGCTTACAACCTTCTCATAGAAAACATTCAAATCTAATCTGTTTGTATTCGAACTAACTAAAACAAAGTTCAGAACTTCACATAAATCACTTTCTTATAAACTGTTGTAAATCACAATAAACTAAGGGTAAGTTAGTGTGAGGGAGCTACAAAAGCTCATAAGGAAGGTACTTAAGAGAGACAAAGCTCAGAGCCTCAAATATAGAAGAACGGTACTTCTGTATTGGTATAGCTCAGTAAAGATTGTTGGAGGGTACTTCAGTCAAAGCATTGTAAAGGGTTTAGTCTTCACCAGAAGAAGAGTTAATAGTGGATTAAATCTTGGACGAGAGTTTCCAAGGACTGGACTAGGCAGAGGCTGAACCAGGATAAAATCTTTGTTTGCACTTTCCTTACTCTGCTTTTTTATTTTTATGTTATATTAATTCCGCATCTAGTAACACTTAAGCATAAAAAGGGGATTCTGAGTAAAGAATTCTTACTTAGAAGATACTTCAGAAGCAACCTTCTAAAGTTAAAAGTGAACTCGAAAAAGAGTCACTCACCCCCCTTGACCTATTTTACACCCTACTGGGTCTCACAATTGGTATCAGAGCCTAACTCACAAAATCAGATATAATATATCCTGAGTAAATGATTATTATGGGTGAAAATAGCATGAAACATCTACCTAGAAATATGACCACACAGATACTCCCAGAAGGGTTGTCTATGTCCAGACCCCCACTGTTCTTTGGATAGAATTATACATTCTGGAAAAATAGAATGAAAAATTTCATACAGTCGCAGGATATGTATGCATGGCTCGCTATAGCCAATGGTCCATACATTCTTACATCCACTGTAGATGGGGTTGTCTCTCCTAAACCTAAGACTGAATACAATAACTCTGACATAAAAAAATTACAAAGTAATACAGCTACAATTAACTTTCTACATTGTGCCTTAGATGCTACAGAATATAATAAGATCTTAGGATGTGAAAGTGCCAAGGAGATATGGAAAAAGCTTGAAGTG
>CATIWQ010011209.1:0-16433 GCA_949673415.1 Euphorbia schlechtendalii
TATGACACATAGACATATCATAAACTTCGAAATAGAAAGTATAAGTAGAAAGCAAAGTAAAGTTGTAAGGTATGCAAGTGAAAGCTAAAGTTGATCAAACTGTATCCACTCTTTAATGGGAGTCATCAATTCCCGCAATTCCTGCGTCTGTTTTGATTTCGGTCTTGGCTCGTACAGAACCTCCGCTAGGATGCTATTCTTTGTTAATATTGAACAAATGAATATTGAAGAACGAAAACTTTTATTGATAAGTTATTTACAAGTACACTTATACAACAATCGCTCGAATACGTAGAGAAATCTAGTGATTGAAACAAGGAATCGAATCACTTAAACATTTTCTTGCTAACACTTAAGAACGTAGCGAATTTAACTATACACACACTATATATCTCTCTTTTTCTAATGCAACCTTTTTCGCTTGCTTGGTGCACTTGAATCCCATGAAATTTGTGAAGAATTGGAGCCCTATTTATAGAGTTTAAAGGGTTGCGTCTATCTAAATGAAGAGTCACATCCATTGGTGAAAGATTGCATCTCTTTATTGTGATTGGTTGAGAAGCTTCAATCTAATCCACAATGGATAGGCACCTTTTCATGATTGGTTGACTCCTGATAAGTGTCTTTTCGTTGGTAGTTGATGGCAGTTGATGGCGGTTGATCATGCTTATCTGGCAGTTTGTAGTTAAGAAGATAATACCATAAAACTGTCCATGTCGCGACCGTGATATGTGATTTGTGACCGTGAATCATTTGTTGGTAGATTTCTATTCTGAAGTGACCAGGTTGCAACCGCGAATGATTTCCGCGACCGTGAATTGAGTTTTCTTCAGAAATCTCCTTGTAACTTTACCGATCTTTGACAGCTTCGATCCTAAGCCAAATCTTTAAGTTCCATGCATCTTTTTGCACCTTTTTCACTCTATTTTCATAGAATTCCAGTTTTGATCATTTTACTCCCAAGATTTACCTAGTATCTGCATTTGCATCAAAAACAACTACATACCATGTGAAATATTTTATATGAAGTATAAAAATGATTCAAACTATAGTGTTTATTGTATAAAATTATCATGATAATAAGTGTAATTATACACTTATCAATGGTACTTAACCTAATGGAATCAGTGTATTGTATTGGTTACTATTGCAGAACTAGATCAACTCACAAGCATGTGACATTCTGAGTATCGGTGGATCGTACACCTTTGCTAGAAAGCCCATTTAACCGTCTAGAGTTATCAGGTTCCATATTGATCTGGAACACTAACCCTAAAGGCTCTCAGATGAGAAGCTAAGTTTAGGTTAACCTCTAGTAGCTTAATACTTTATGATCCTTTGAAGTTACACACTTTGGGTCTTTACCGGACTAAGCAAAGAACTTATAGATTGGGTCTATATTGAGAATATTAAGGATGTCAAAATCGTTGAATAAATTATTAATTTGTTGCACCACATTAATAATTAAAAGGATTCAAGGAAAAATTTTGGAAAAACTACATGGAGTGTAGCAAGGGATTTTTCCCGTTACCAGTGGGCCCTACGAACATCGGTTGTTCACGGGCGAGGCCTGCGCGGCTTGCATACTAGTAGGTAGTAGGCCCGCAAGCGTTATCTTCGCCACGCTTGCGCGGGCTTACTGTGTAGGCCCGCTATTAGCCTACAAGCTGGGCTAGTAGGATAGCCCGCAAGCTCAGCTTGCAGGGGCAATGTAAGCCCATTAGAACTTACCTTGCAAACCTACGCACAGCCCGCATATACAAGCTATGTGTGTGGGTCGACCCGCGTGGAGCTAAAGCTCCACTCACCGATCCACCAGTGGGATGGGATATTGGAAAATGAAGGGAGCTTTTTTCTCCCCTCTCACTATAAATAGTGGTCCCCTTCTCACTTTCAATTCACTTCAACTAAGCCTTCCTTCTGAGTTTGACATCTTTTCTTTACGAGGTTTTTGGGAGATCCTCCACAAGTTTCTCCAACATCAGAAGAATTCTTTTGAAAGATTATTCTATTTTTGAGAGAGCCTTCTCAATAATATTTTTGGGTTGGTCTTTCAACGATCTAGAAGCTGCTATCTATCAACGGGTTCTTCCTCAATGGGAGGTTTTAGTCGGTGTAGATCTGTGTAGATCAATCGTAGAGGCTATCCTAGATTAGAAGTTAGTGCTAACAAAGTTCTGTCGATCTGTCGAGTTGCTCTAAGGGAACGTCGCACCAAAGGAAGACACGCATTAACTAGTAATTCTCTTTACTTAGATGCTAGGTTTGTTTTAATAAGTTTTATAAACATCTATGGAACGTTTGAACTTAGACTATATCAATCATAGCATGCTTAGGAGATCCTTTAGTGTTAATTTTAAGTTTTGAAATTCCACCTTGCAAGTTTGCATGTTCCATTACTACCTTAATTAACTAGTAGTATAAACTGTTCAATATGAGCGCTAGTGAGGGTATTCAATCCATGAATACCAAGTTCATAATATCTTTAATGAATTGAAGAGATTATGCAAGGAGTTGACCAAGGAAGAGTTGGTAAAGAAGCTTCTTCGAGTTCTTACTATTAAGTGGGATGCCAAGAAGAGCACGATCGAAGAGGCTCATGATCTGAAGAACAATGGCTATGATGAGCTTATAGCACCTTGCTAACTCAAGATATGTCCTTGAGAAAATATACTAATGACTCCAAAAGGCGTAAAGGTAAGGAGAGAGAGGGAACAACAATTGTCTTGAAAGCTGTCTCATCTAATCAATCCACCAGTAGTGACTTGGATGAGCATATGGCACTTCTACCGAGGCGATTCAGGCTCTTCATGAAGAAGGATGGGAAATTTCCCTAGAAGAAGTTTCCTAGAAAAACCAAGGTAACTCAACACCAGTTTGGAGCTGAGGAAGGAACACAGCAAAGATATCAATTGCTTTGGTTGTGGCAAAATAGGTTACATTCAGTCATCTTGTCCTAAAACAAAAAATGATAGATTCAAGAAGAAGTTCAAGAAAAATGAGGCACTTGTTACCACCTGGAGTGATTTTAAAGAGTCTTACTCATTTGATGAAGAAGTAACATATTTAGCCAACATCTGCTTGATGGTGATCAAGAATAAAAGGGGCAAGAGCTCAGCATCTATTTCAAAGAGCAATCAATCTACCGATGACTCTAAAGTTGAGCACCACAAAGGAAAGAACTCACAAGCTGAGGTGCATTCTGAAATCCCTTTATCTATTAAAGAATTCACCCATGTACTCTTTGATCTAATGAAGTTGACTAATAAGTCAGTTAAGAACATCAAAGAGCTAGTGAGGAGAATTGAAGATTAATAAGATATGATTACTTCCTTATCTCTTGATATCTGCTTTTTTCAAGAAAAAAGTTGAGTATCATAAATTTCAAAATAGCAAGCTCACTAAGAAATTAAATGAGTTGACTGTTGAGATAATAGCTTTAAAGGAGAAACAGGTTCCTCCTCCAGCCAATAGTCCAACTTCGAGTAACCAAACTTGCATTTCTAATAGGAAGAGCCAGCCCAAAGCGAAAGTGGTGTGTGGCTTTAGCGGTAAAGTTGGACATGCCACAATTCTCTATAGGCATAAAAATGGTTATAATGACGAGTACGACTGGTCTATTCTAAGCATTGGTAATAAAGGAGGACCAAGCTCAAAAGCATGGGTACCTAAGAAAATGTAATTATTTTGCAGGTGAGCCTAAGATCCACTTATGACACTAGAATGTGGTATTTGGATAGCGGATGCTCTAGGTTTATGATGAGAGATGAAAGCTACTTCATTCCATTAGAGTGTAAAAGGAATGGACGTGTCAGTTCCAGAGATAACCAAAAAGGCAAGATTGTAGGCTATGGCATAGTTGGTATCTCTCTTTCAATTGAAGAAGTTTCTCTAGTCAAAGGACTCAAGTTGCTTAGCATAGCCCAACTTTGTGAGAAAAGTAGGAAGGTTACATTTGACTCAGCAAGTTGCTCAGTTATTGACTGTAAGACTGACTCAACTATACTCTGTGCTTCTAGTATTAACAATGTGTATATGATTTATTTATCCCAGGGCTCCACTAATGTTTTTCTTGTATCGAATGAGGATAATTCGTGGCTTTGGCATAGAAGGTTGGGTCATATAAATTTGAACATTCTATCCAAAATGGTTAAAAAGCAACTAGTTGTGGGTTTACACAATATCAAGTTTGAGAAGGATAAACTTTGCTCAGCTTACCAACTCGGAATGCTAGTTAAGAAATCATTTAGGTCAATTAACAATGTAGTAACTAATTGATCATTGGAACTCCTCCACCTGGATCTATTTGGCCCAGTTTAGCATATGAGCATGGGTGGAAAAAGATTCTCTTTGGTGGTTGTATATGACTTTATGAGATTCACTTGGGTAGTCATGTTGAGTATCAAAGATAACTTTTGAATCTTTTATTAAACTCTGTAATCAAATAATGAATGAAATAGGAACTAAAATCAATAGAATTTGAAGTGATCATGGACATGAATTCGAGAATTGTCATTTCAAAGAATTATGTTCAACACATGGTATTGACCGCAACTGTTCTGCTCCTAATACTCCTCAACAAAATGGGGCTGCAGAAAGGGAGTATAGAACCATAGTTGAGATGGCTCAATCCCTGTTGAGTGATAACACTCTACCAAAGTACTTTTGGGGAGAAGCTGTTAACACAACCTATTATATCTTGAATCGGGTTTTAATTCGTCCAATTCTTGAGTAGATACCTTATGAGCTTTGGCGAGGGCACAAGCCTAAGATTGGTCATCTCATATCATTTGGCTGTAGGTGTTTTATTCTTAACACCAAAGGGTAGCTATGTATGTTTGATCCAAATGCTAATGAAGGCACCTTTCTAGGATACTCAACTAATAACAGGGCATGTAGACTTTGATGAAACTAACAATGCAGATAGACGTCCATCTGTTGAAGATGGAGGAGTAACTTAGTAAGAAAATCCACTTAGTTTTCCACCGTCAATCTACCCAACCCAGTACAAGAACCTGAAGTAAGCAATTCAAAGATGATGAAGATCAATCTATCAACTTCAATGAAGAAAAAGACCAAGCTCAGCCTCAACAATAAAATGTAGAACCTCTAATTGCATATCCAAGTCTACTAAGAGAGATTAAAACTCATCTCAATCACCCACTCGAAAGCATTGTTGATGATGTTCATAATGTCGTAATGATGTGTCAGCTTAGTAGAATGATGAGCCATCCAACTTTCATCTCATTAATTAAACCCAAGAAGTTTGAAGATGTACAAGGAGATGATTATTGGATGATCGTGATGCAAGAGGAGCTGGATCAGTTCAAGTGTAATGATGTTTGGCATCTAGTTCCAAAGCCCAAAGGAAAATCAATCATCGACACTTAATGGGTTTTCAAGAACAAGCTTGATGAAGATGGCATTATTGTTGGGAACAAGGCTATGCTTAATTCTCAAGGCTAAAATCAGCAAGAAGGCATTGATTATGATGAGACTTATGCTCCTGTAGCTCAACTTGAAGCAATTCGAATCATGTGTGCTTTTGCATCTCATATGAACTTCAAATTATTTCAAATAGATGTCATAAGTACACTCTTAGATGGATTCATTCAATTGGATGTCTATGTTCACCAACCTCCAAGCTTTGAAGATCCGAAAAATCATGAGCATATCGTCAAATTGAAGAAAGCTCTCTACAGATTGAAGCAATCTCCAAGAGCTTGGTATGAGAGGCTGACAAATTTCCTTATCTGTAAAGGCTATGAAAGAGGGAAAGTAGATACGACTCTATTTATTCGTTGAAGAAAAGAAGATGTGTCGCTATCCCAAATCTATGTTGATGACATCATTTTTGGAGCTACTAATGAGAAGTTGTGCAAAGAGTTCACCAAGCAAATGAAGAGTGAATTTGAGATGTCTATGATGGGAGAGCTCAACTTTTTCCTTGGATTTCAAATCAAGTAGAGTGAAGATGGAATTTTCATCAATCAAGCAAAATATGCCAAAAAAAGTCTTGAAGAAGTTTGATATGGAGCATTTGAAGCCAATGCCCACTCTTATGGCCATTGATATTATCTTAAGTAAGGATGAAGCTGGTAAACTAGTAGACGACAAGTTCTACATAGGTATTATTCGCTCTCTTCTTTATTTAATAGCTAGTAGTCAGACATTCAATATGTTGTGTGCTATTGCGCACTTAGTAGTTGTTAAGAGAATTCTCCTATACTTGCAAGGTTCACTTGATGCAGTTCTATGGTATCCCAATAGCTTAGATTTCACTCCTAAAGGATTCACATATGCTGACTATGGTAGAGACAAGCTTAACAGGAAAAGCACCACAAGAGGATTCCATTTCCTTGGAGATTGCCTTGTCTCATGGTATAGTATGAAGCAAACTTTTATTGCACTGAGTACAGCTGAAGTTGAGTACATGGGGTAGGAAGCTGTATAGCACAACTATTACAGATTAAGCAACAACTAGAGGATTATGGTATAAAGTCAAAATGCCTTGAAGTTATGTGTGATAACAAAAGTGCAATTGACCTATCCAAGAATCCAGTTTAACATGGCAAGAAGAAACATGTCAATATTTGACATCACTTCATAAGGGATCATGTGCTAGGGGAGATGTCAAACTAGAGTATGTTCCTTCTGAGGAACAATGAGTTGACATATTCACCAACCATTGGCCAAGGAGCAGTTCCATGTTCTAAGGCAGCTTATTGGAATGGCGAACCCCATTTGAAGAAAAATAAAAAAATTTGGCTAATTGTTGAAGATTAAGTCTTAACTCAGCTGAAAAAGATAACATTTACTTAACACCGTATATATTTTAAAGTGACATTGTGAGATTTAGTTTAGCAGGTAAAACATCAAAAGCCACTTATCCAAAGGGCGTTTTTGAATTGGAACCGTCTGTTGTTAAATTCACTATTTTACTATGTCAGTTAATTAAGTGTTAATCTCAGAGTTAATTTTGATCATGAATTCTAAGATTGCCACGTATCATTGCAAGTTGAAGATTGCCTATAAAAGTCACGATGTGATGAAGAGAGAGGTTACTTGCTTTATGAAATTCTAATTGCTTCAATTGCAAAGAACCCTAATTCTCTTTCTTCTCTCAAATTTACCTCAACTGCAATGGAGAATAATAAAAGAACCCTCAAGCTCCAAGGTGAATCTAAGAAGAAGATTTATGTGCACATCGATAGCACTACGTAGAGGATTGTGTTCCCCCCCATGGAACCGTCTTCACTAAAGTTGAGTGGGCTGAAACTATGGATTTCAATCTAGTGTTTGAAGTCAACTATGAAAGCCTTCTACTCAACAAGTTCATGCACAAGGTGATTAAGCAATAAAACCTTAGTCAGTTCCTGCTACGTGAAGGTCTTGATATCAAAAGCCTAATTATAGGCTTCTACTCTATCCTCTACACAATACAAGGCTATGAAGATGTTCTCCTTGTGAAATTCAACAACATCTCATACCTTATTTGTGCAGAGTTGGTATCAAGTTTCCTAAACATGCCTTTGAAAGGCACAAAACTAAGGAAGACAAGAGATGAGGAGAAGGTCGATGTCCCACAAGATTGGGAACTCCCCACTAACTATGGCTCTGGTGAAATAGTAGCATTTGGAATGAGCTGAGAGGTGAGAGCTTGTCATGAGCTGCTCGTGAAGTTGATTTTACCCAAAACTGGATCCTTAAGCAGCTGCACCTATTTTGAGAGGTGTGTGGTCTACCATATGGTAGAAGGTAAGCAACTAAACTAGCCAGTGATGATTATGCATCACTTGACCAAGGTTACTACCATATACCATTACAGTTATCTCATTACCACTCTCATGAAGGCTATAAAATTAGACATTGCCCCATTTCTTAATGGACCGAGAGACACTTTGATCCCAGTGAAGAAGGTGCTAAATATGGCTAACTTCAACAGGTTGAAGAATAGGCAGGTTCACACCCGCTATACTAAGGCCTAAAATCTAAAGTTGAAGAAGGCGAGGGTGGAGTCAATGATTGGTTTGTTATGGATTGGGAAGGGTCTAGTGAAGAGACTCCTGAAGATGTTTTTCTTTCTTCTCAACTAGAGCATATCCCAACAGCCGCTGCCACTTCATCATTGCCCAAGGTGAAAGCTAGCTCTCAAAGAGCTAGAGCCAACCTAGTAAAACTAAGGGTAAGAGATGTGCATGCCCAGCCTCAAGCCAAGCAAAGGAACAAGCTCAAAATTAAGACTCATGCTCAAAGGGAAGCCGAGGTGAAATAGAGAGCCGAGGAAGAAGAGGATGCTAGGTAGCAAGAGGAGACCCTGCTCCAAAGAAAGCGCAAGCTTAAGGCAACTGAAGAAGACGTAGTTCAAGGGAGCTCTATGAAAGGCAAAGAGGACCTTGAAACTACGAAATCTAAGGTTGAAATCCATGTGGAGGAAATTCTTACCAAAGCAAGGAGCACTCAGCGTAAGAGATCTGCCACCACTCATTCAGTAAAATGAAATGTTCAAGTTGTGAGCAGCGATGAGGAGGATGGCGATGATGTGGAGATCATCGATCGAGAAGAATATGATCTTCTCAAGCCAAGCATCCCATTCCAACTTCCCACTTAGCCTGAGTACCTTTCTACTCAAGCGAAGTTACTTGAGGATGACCCATCCTTGGGTCAAACATTCAACCCCTAGGTACTTATAAATCCTTCCTCTATTTCTTCTTTAAATCCTAAACCCTCTTCACTTGTAAATTCCCAAATTCCTATTCTTTTTGTAAATTCTCCCTCTCACATACCTGATACTATAAATTCTCCTAACTATACACCTTTCTCTCCTATTCAACCCCAAGATTCTTTCTCACCTCCTCCTTTATCTCCTCAAAATACTGAAACTAAAATAATCCCTTCTCCTGTCAAATCTAAACAAATCCCCACTTCTTCAAATAAACAAACTTTTGAATCCAAGCTTTCTTCAAACCCATCCTCCACCCCTATAATCCCTCATATTAGAGAAGTTCCTAACGCTGAGAACTCTACTTAGCATGGAAAAGAAAGTGAGGGAGATACTAAGGTAAATTTTATAACTAGTAAAGTACCTATCTCCAGCAACAAGCCAATCCAAGAGGACTTGGCTGATTCAGCCATCTTATTGGCTCAGATTAAAGAGTTAGCAAGGAAGAAATCTCCAACTTCAAAATTGATGCTGAGTAAGATGGAGTAGTAAGCAAAGTTCTACTAGGTCAAAAATTGATTGACTTATCCGTGAAAGCTGAGGAAAAAATTCCAGAGTTCGAGCAGTCAAGCATTCTTTCTGAACTTGTCTAATTCAAGGAGTTTGAAAAGATTCAAAGAAGCTTGATTGTGATTCTTAACCACCTTGCAAAGGAGAGTGCCAAAAGCCTAGTGGACAAGATGGCTTTGATCTTCAAGAAGGCTTTAATTTTACGGCTCAACTCTGCGCAGTTGTCGCTTCCATCCCACATCTAATGATCTCGCTAACACAGTAGTAGAAAAGATAAAGGTAGTATTGATGTTGCTACTAAGCAGCTAAGTAGCTTGAATGCAACCTTAGTAACTCAAGCTACACAGTTTCATCACTTCAAAGAATAACAAGCCAAAATCAAGAGGAGCACTGATATAAAGATTGACAGAGTGTGCAAAGAGGTGGAAGTCACCAAGGGCATAAGCCATAGCATGGGAAAGATGTTGGATAGTATGTTGAAGCTGATGGTGAACTATTATTAAAAGGTGGATAGAGTTTTAAAGGAAGTTGAGGAGACTGGGAAGAAGGTTTCCAAACCTTCACTTAACCTTTATGCATTGGATGAGAAACTAGAGTCTATCTGCAAGCTTATCAATGACAATACTAATGATAAGGTCAAGAAAGTATAGAACACTCTTTTTTTATGCTACGGGAAAGCTATTTCCAGAACCTACTAAGTCCCTTGACCATGATGGACTCTCTGTGCACAAGAAGCTGAATATCATCAGGGATATGATCAATGATATGTAGAGGAACATAGATCAATTGATCAATGTAGGGATGTATTATTCAAGGGATATTGAGTTCACTACAAAGACAATGCACAACTTCTACCCTAGGAAAATTGGCATGGAGGTAATGTGGAAGATTGCTCTTTCTACTTCAAACTTCAAAGGTTTGCTGCAGTGCTTTCAATAGTTCACCTATCAAGGATTTTTCCAAATTGCCCATCTCAACCAGTGTCATCATCTATTTCTAGAGGAACTTAATGATCAAGATATCCTAACACTTAAGGGAAAGGGATAGTTTGAATCTGAATCTCTCCAATAAACAAAGGCAAACAAAAGGACTTCCAAGTTGCAATCGACTCCTTTAATTTGTGTCTGGAAGAATTTTGAAGGCCAGATAACAGAGGGGGAGAAAGTAGTAGAAGATGCTTTGAGGATAGCTTCTCAGTATCGTCACTTCTTACCTCAAAGAACTTAGTGTCCTCAACCTCAACCTCTGTCTCAACATCAATAGTAACATCAATAGCACCCCTCTTCAAGTAGTCAACTAAAAGGCAACTCATCCTCTTCACGGTTTTGGAGATAGATGTAGTATAGGCTAGACTTGTGATAGGGCTTCAATTGCAACCACTTAGTTTAGAACACAATTTGTGTACTGTCTAAGAATTTTGCTATCAATGAAATATTTCAAGTTTCTGCCTATCTAAGTTAAGAGCTTCCTAACTTCTTATTTGCCAATTTATGCATATTATTTCTTCTCACTAAACTGTTACAGGAATATATGCTAAGACCAATGTCAAAGAAAAGATAAAGTAAGACAAAGTCCATAATTGAAAAACATTCCTATAAGTATGGGGGAGCTGAGTTGAATGAAAGAATCCACTTAGTATGGGGGATTCCACACTGACCAAGTAGTTCACTTAGTATGGGGGAGTCTTACATCATTTATTAGGTATTCCTATATCTTTAAACTATTTATTCAATTAATCTCTTCTACTACCTAGTTTGCTATCTATTCCAAAATGGGGGAGATTGTTGAACCAAGTTAATGGTACTTCATAGTACTTAAAACATTTTGGAAACAACAAACTATCTAGGATAGTGAAATTAATTGAGTAGTAAGTAAACTCTTAATTAATCAAGTTTACTTGAGTTTCTTTAAGGGAAAACAACTCAGTTTACTGAGTGATTAATTAAGTTATGGCTTTGAGTAAGAAAAGCGGAGCTTAGCCTAGTACTACGTAGTTTACAAGATATAGAATTAGTGAATCTGAGTTAGCTTTTTATTACAAAAGTTGAGTTTATTTGACACTTAGATAAATATATGACACAAATGTGTTTAATGATTTATGTGAGGAACAGAATATTCCTTTGATGCATTTCAGAAGAAAAGGCGTTGAAATTAAAGAAGATATGCAAGTGTTCCTCACAACAAAAAGGTGTCAGTACGGAATGTTGGAGAATTCTCACTAAAGTTCAAGACAAAAGGAATCCTATGACATGCGCCATTTCTCAGTGTCTGTGGGCAACTCTTCAATGTTAGCAAGTCAACGAATTGCAACCTTCCCTGTTTCATCTTGCATGAATCTCTATCAGGATAGATTGCTTAAAGAAAATGAGTTTTTGATTCATTCAAATTAATAGATTAATCTCGCGCCTCAGCGTTCGAAATCTCTATCTCTAAACATCCTAGAATTTTCTTCAAATGGGCCAATTTGAAATATATGAAGAAAAGAGAAATTGAAGACAAAGTCAGAACATGAAGTTTGCAAGGGGTACTTCTAAGAGCTTAAAGTATAAATATGAGACTGAAGCATATAATCAAACTTGGTGAATCAACTCAAATTTCTTGAGAGCTGAAATACTGTACAAATATTTTTCCAGCGTTTTGAAATTCCAAATCAAGCAATCAAAGCAAACACTAATTTGCAAATCTATTTGTAATAGAGAGAAATCACTTAAGATTTAACATTATAAAGGATTCAACGTATTCTATAAGTTGAAATCCTCTATTCGCTATTTCTTTTCAAAAATTTGAGTGACAGTTTGGGAAGAGTACCCAAATCGTGTTTGAGTGGTAGTTAAAAAAGAAGGTACTTTCAGTAATAGAATCTACCCATTGTAAAGGCTTCTCCACCTAAGGAAGGAAGGAAAACACTAGTGGATTAAAACTAGGAAAGGAATTGGGCACTAGAGGTATGCTAAGGGCCAAACCAGGGTAAAATCTTAGGTGTTATAATTCTAACCTTTGTCGCTTGTTTTTATCGCATTTCACTCATTCATCATTCTCTCTGTTTTACAACTTTTGCTTAAAAAACCAATCCGAGCTGAGTAAAGTACTCAACATCGATTGAAGATAAACTGTGTCAGCGAAGCTGAGCAGTTTATAGTTTTTAGACCCAGTTCAGGACATTTCACTCAGCACACATCTAGAAACTAAACTTGGATCAATATTTTTATAAAATCTAAAAAGAACCAAGTAAAGCATTCACCCCCCTCTGCTGTTTATATTAAGCTATTTCAAACCAACATTAACACATGAATGTATTCAGTTAATACATTGGAGACTGCTACAAGATAGTCGCTTAAAAATAACTACATCCATGTGATAGTATCATATCTTATTGTAGTAGCAGTACGAGAATTCTTAGACCTGAGATATTGGTTACCTTAATTGAGAGTTGCTATACTTTAGGTCATAATTATTCATAGCCTGGTGATTACGCGTATAGTGATGATTGTTCATTAGTAAGCCGAGTAGTCAGGTTTAGATCCATTGCTCCTGATATAGTGATATGATGAGAGTTGTGCCTTAAGGCCTTTTATTGAAGTGACACTCTCATAAACCTTTGATCAAAGTATGAGATTGATAGAACGGGTTTCTAGTTAATCTTGATACATAAACATGAATGGTGTTCTTTGTGAAGAAGTCTAATTCCAGGATAGTTACGGCTAATACATGAGCTAACATTTAATCTAAGCTTAATAAACTAGATGGTACTTAACCTAATAGAATGAGTGTATTGTACTAGTTACTATTGCAAAATTGGATTAAGTCACAAGCACGTGACGTTTCGAGTATCAGGGGATCATACGCCTTTGCTAGAAAGCTCATTTGATCGTCTAGAGTTATCAAGTTCCATATCGATTAAGAACACTAAGCCTAAAGGTTCTTGGATGGGAAGCCAATTTTAGGTTAACCTGTAGCGGCTCTATGCTTCAAGATTCTATGATGTCACACACATTGGGCCTTCACTAGACTAAATAAAAAACTTGTGGACAAGGTCTATACCATGAATAAAAAGGAGGGTCAAACTCATTTTGGATGGAGCAATTTTTATAGGACCAATATACCAAGAAAGAAGGGAAAGGTTTAATCAAGCTAGAATACCATGAGTGGGCCTTGCGAGAAATCTCTCAAGGGCCTACGATACAAGCCTGCTCGAGTTAGAAGTGCTCATGAGCTTGCAAGCATTGCTTGGCAGTACTTGTAGGAAAGCCCGCAAGTAAGCCTCAAAAGCACTTGCAGAGAAATCTGGCAAGCCCGTGCGCAGGCAAAGCAAGCCCATGTGAGGGGCTTGCCTTGCACGGTAAGCTGCTTCGCGACAATCTCATAGAGTAGCCTACATTGGCTTGTAAGCCCACATGATCAGTTTTGAAGTTGGGATATAAATAGCCCCCTTCCGTACTACGCACTTTAGCTCAGCCTTCTTCTGTGTTTTAACCCCTTTTCTTCCCGAATTGTTTGCAAGATCCTCCATGACTTTTTCTACTTTCGTAAGAATTCTTTTGAATGCTTATTCCTATTTTGAAAAGAGCTTTCTTTGTTATATTTTCAGGTTGTACAAGCGATCTAGCGGCTGCTTGTTTACTGATGAGTTCTCCTTATATGTAAGGTTTTGGTCTGTGGGGTTTGTGTGGACTAATCATAGAGTTCATCCTTATTTGGAGGCTTGTGCTAATGGAAAGTGGTCAAATTGCTCTAAGGGATTACCGCACCAAAGGGGAATGCACACATCAACTGGTAATGCTCTAAACTCAGATGTTCAGTTTCTTTTAAGTTTTATAAACCTATAAGCATCTATGGAACATTTCAATTGAGATTATGTCAATCATGTCATGCTTAGGAGATCCTTTAGGGTTAATCTTAAATTTTGAAATTCCACTGTGCAAGTTCACATGTCCAATAACTACCTTAATTAACCTACATAAACTCCCTAGTTCATACTTCTTCTCTAACTCTTTCCAGGAAAAGACCAACCCTTCTTCACCACCTCCACAAATTCAAACCAACATCATTCCTTCTCCTATAAAATATAAACCATCTTCCACTTCTACTGTACAAACTTTTAAAATTCCCCCAACCTCTTTTTCTACACCAAACCTTTCTTCTCAACCAACCTCAACCCCCTTAATCCCTCTAACTAAGGAAGCCCCTCACACTGAGAACTACACTTAGGAGGGAATAGCAAATGTTGGTGGGGCTAAGGAAAATTTTATAACCAAGGAAGCAACACCTTTTAGCAGCAAGCCAATCTAAGAGGATTTGGCTTATTCATCCATTTTAGCTCAGATTAGAGAGCAAGGGAGAAATTCCCTGCTCTCAAAATTGACACAGAATTGGATGGGAAGTTAGCCAAGTGCTACTAGCCCATGAATTAAAAAACTTATCTGGGCAAAAGAAGGATAAGATTCCAGAATTTGATGAGCACTCCAACATCCCCTCTAATGTAGTCTATTTTGAAGAATTCAAAAAGATTCAAGGGGAGTTTGTTTACCATTAGGAATCACATGGTGAAAGAAAGTGCAAAGAGTTTAGTGGACAAGATGGTGTTTATCATAATTTTGCTAACAGACTCTACAACTCAGCTCAATGTAGTTGTGTCATCTATTCCAACTTCAAATGTCATTGCAAATGTAGAGGCAGGTTAAGTGAAGAATAGCATTGACACTGCTTCGGAATAGCTGAGTAGTCTCAATGCCACTTTGGCAACATGTTCGCAAGATTTTGGCTATACTCGTTTCGAAAGACTTATCCCCTGCAACTCCGCAAAAAACTTGTTCGCCACTTTTCTAATGATAATTTAAAAGTTCTAAATATCAATAGGTTTTGTCAGTACCGCTTATCAAATAGAAAAATGATGATAACTGCAAGTATACAATTGCGATGTAGTTTTAAATGATATGGATCCCACAGGGATGGGATTTGGTTCTAAGGACCAACTAGAGTTACGGAACAAAAAAAAAGATAAATTGTAGGGTTTGGATGGTAGACTGATGAATAGACAGATGCATGAACAGATTATAGAAGATGTAAACTATATAGATTTTCCCTAAGAACAAGTATAGTAGAGAAAAACATGCAAAATCATCAAGAATATTTCATACACTAGATAACTTTAACAAACACTATTCTAGATGCCCAAATATTCAATAATTTAATTGCGATCTTGACTTTCTCCATACAAAAATAGAATGTTTTAACAACTTAATTCACGAGCGTGAAACTGGTTGCGAGCGCAAACTGTTAAAATTCAAAAATTATGTTCTTTAATCTTATTTTAAAATAACATTAACTTAAGAGATTTAAGTGCCAATGGAGCTTCCCAACTCCTAGACTTCTTTGTCTCTTATTTATCGATTTTTTGCTCTTACCAAATTGTTCTATTTTTTATTCGAAAGACGCCAAACTTTCTCCTGAACTACGCGTACTTGGCATGCACATGCTAGAAAGAAGACTCAATGAATAAGCAAGAAAAATATGTTAATAACAAAATAAAAATACTTAAAACCAAAAAAAAACTAAATAAATCTAATTGACACATAAATATAATTGTCCATTCTCCGGTAATTTTATATCTAGAATGCACTTTCCTTCCCCGGCAAAAGTGCTAAAAACTTGTTCGCAAGATTTTGGCTATACTCGTTCAGAAAGGCTTATCCCTGGCAATGGCGCCAAAACTTGTTCCCCACTTTTCTACTGATAATATGAAAGTTCTAAATATGAACAGGTGTTGTCAGTAATGGTTATCAAATAGAAAAATGATGATAACTGCAACTATAAAGTTGCGATATATTTTTATAAGATATCGATCCCACATGGAAGTAATTCGATTCTAAGGACCAACTAGAGTTACGGAACAAAAGAAATAAGATATATTGTAGAGTTTGGATGATAGACTGATGAATAGACAGATGCATGAACAGATTAGAGAAGATGTAAACTATATAGATATTCCCTAAGAACATGTATAGTAGAGAAAAACATGCAAAATCATCAAGTATATTTCACATACTAGATAACTTTAACAAACACGATTCTAGAGCAACATATGAAATGACTTTTCTAAATCTAGGGTAAACAAATTATGACACTTATAAAAACCTGGAAAACAAAAATACTATACTTAGTACGGGTTGCTTTCACATAGCCATATTTTACAAGTTACCAT
>CATIWQ010011273.1:0-17696 GCA_949673415.1 Euphorbia schlechtendalii
TATACAACAATCACTCGAGAATATAGAGAAATCAAGTGATCGAAACAAGGATTCGAATCACTTAAACATTTTCTCGCTAACACTTAAGAACGTAGCAAACTCTCTATTTATACACACTATATTTGCACTCTAACATTTTCCTTCTGTCTCTCTACACCATGTAACACCATGCACCACGAAATTTTTGAGATTTGGATCCTTATTTATAGAGTTCGAAGGGTTGCATCTATCCAAATGAAGGGTTGTGTTCATTGGTGAAAGATTGCATCTCTTCATTGTGATTTGTTGAGAAACTTTGATATAATCCACAATGGATAAGCACCTTTTCATGATTGGTTGACTCTTGATAAGTGTCTGTTCGTTGGTAGTTGATGACAGTTGATGGCGGTTGATCATGCTTATATGGCGGTTGTTAGTTAAAAAGATAATACTAGAAAACCATTCATGTCGCGACCTCGATACACATCTCACGATTGTGAATCTTTGATTGGTAATCTTTTTATTCTAAAGTAAACAAGTAGCGACCGCGAATGATTATCACTACCGTGAATTGAGTTTTACTCAGAATTCTTCTTGTAACTTCACCGATCTACGACAGCTTTAATCCTAAGCCAAATCTTTAAGTTCGACGCATCTTTTTGCACCTTTTTCACTCTTTTTTCATAGAATTCCACTTTAGCTCATTTTACTCCCAATATTTACCTTGTATCTACATTTGCATAAAAAATAACTACATACCACGTGAAATATTTTATATGAAGTATAAAAATGACTAAAACTGCAGTGTTTATTGTATAAAATTTATATGATAATAAGTGTAACTATACACATATCACTCCTCAACCAACCTTAACCCTAGTTGATCCAAGGATACTAATTAAGAAATACACTTAGTTAAGTCATCATCTTGAGAAAACCACTCTGCTAAACCTCAAATATGTGCACTAAGCACATCAAGAGGATTTGGTGATGGAAGAGCCAAATATTATAGTCAATTCCTCAGGACAAACAACTCATCTAGTGGAAGAGCTCAATTATAATTCTAAAACTAAATATAAAGGAGGAATCAATGAAGTAGTAATTGAGAGAGATTGCCAAAAGTACAACAAATCTCTCAAAACTGATGATGAGCTTAATGATGTTATAACTAGAGATTTGATAATATATGAATTAAGAGAGAAGGTTACTTAGCCGTGTCTTCCCATTCTTGCATTCGATGAGTCAACACTGTCAAATGATGCTATGTACTTTGAAGAGTTTGACAAGATTTGAAGTAGCATGCTATTGATCAAGATTCACTTGGCAAGGGAAAGCATGTGTAGCATACTAGTTTATTATATATGATGATACATTTCACTAAGGCACTGTGTGAATTATTCCAACAACCACTACCATAAGTAACATTATGGCTACTAAGATAAAAGCATCTTTGGAAGTTGGAACCGCTAACCTAAAGATAATTTCTAATCTTGCAAGAGTTCAAAGTACTTTGCAAAGAATAATTGGAATTAAAAAAAGGAAATAAGCAAATCCTTCACAGTTTTGTTCAACGAGGTCAATGCTCATGAAAAGGCGATCAACTCTCTTTCCAACTCTGTTTTCAACATCTCTAACATCTTTGGAGAAAACGTGAAGAATTTTGATGCTCTATTTACTACCATAGTAGCTCTTCTTGATCATATTGAAAGAGGTGAAGAGATCAAGTTGCAATAAGTTATTGGTGAGAGTAGTTCCAACAATGTTTTTTAAAAGACTATTTTGAAGTATAAGGAGGAGATATTGAAAGGAATAAAAATTTGACCTTGAAAGAGATTAAAGGAGTAGTTATCCGATAAGGTGAACCCAGTTTGCATTTAGAGATCAAAACCCTTCACAATAACTTGGAAACTTTCTTCAAGACATATGTTAAGGATTCTAAGGATATTGAGTAATTTGCTCGATCTGTTCATCATTTGACTCCCAAGATCAATGTCATTTTAGAGTTTCTAAAGGAGAAGATGGTTGAGTTATATTTTTTTAATATTTTATGAGTCATCCATCAATGTGCATCTCAACATTGTGGAAATAATGTCTAGTACAATAGTGGTCATACTATTACTTCAAGAGATAAATGCATTGGGATATCTTTTTTACCAAGGATAACTTCAGCTTGAGAATGAAATTGATCCATTTATCTTCACTTCTTATGAATCTTTCCAACTTGCCTTAGAATAAGTCAACAATGGTTTTGACACGATTATGAAAGAAGCAATAACAAAGGGGGAGAAACAAAAGCAATTTTTTGTTAAGGCACAAAAGATTCTTCCTCCTCAACCTCCTCATCCTTACTTAGTAGATCAATCCAAACACCTTGGAAAGTATCCCATAGTTCCTCCATTTAAAGTTGTTGATCAAGCTGAGCTAGCTAAAAGATGGTCTCTTCAAGGAGATATCAAGATTCATAGCTGTCATAATAGATAAAAATTTTCTACTTGCAATCCTTTTTGTGCTTAATATAATATCTTAGTAAAAATTTTCATTGTAATCTTGTATTTTATATTTAATCAATGAAAAGGTTACTTTTTATCCATTAAGTTCAATCCTCTTTTACTTGATATTAGCTATAATATATATGTGCTGATAATTTTGCAGATGTATATACAAAAGAAGTAGAACAAGACCACTGAACGTTGAAAATTATTGATTAAAGAAGAATTCACTTAGTGTGGGGGAGTTCACTTAATCTCAACAAAGTTCACTCAGCATGGAGGAGTCTTGTCTCTGTCCAGGTAACACTTTTTCATTTTTGCTTACTAAAATAACTCTTGCTACCATATGGTTTGTTATTACTCAAAAATGAGGGAGATTATTGAACCCAGCTTAAGGAATTGCTCAGCAATATTGAGTTAAGGTTTTTAAGAATGATAAACATAAGGAAAGCAAACATTAAGTCGGTATTGTATATAGTTATTTATCTTAAGTAATTAGATTTTAGTTTTTCTTGGCTAACATAAAATACTTAAGTAAACAACTATTATAGTTTACTAAGTAAAGATTTACTCAACGTAGGTAAAACACGAAAAACACTCAGTAAAGATATTTTCATACAATATGCTAATTTTCTTGAGTTAACATTGTGATAACACAATATGCTTTTAACCTTTACTTTTTTCAAAAGAATATTCCTTATTGATGCTTTGCAGGTCTCAAAGATGATCTGGCACAAAAAGCATAAAGGTAATAATCATGTGGTTAAGGGGAAACTGTCAATGCAGAATGTCAGCCCATCAACACTAAAATCCAAGAAAAACAAATTATCTCACTACTTCAAACAAATTAAATAAAGCCATGTGACAGTTCACGCCTATCTCTTGCACGATAGTATCAATTTGAAAATTAGAGTTTCACAATATTTTCATCAATGATTTAATCTTGCAAATTAACTGATTAATCTTGCACATCAATGGCCATAAATCTATCTCACAATGGATTCAAATATGTCTCAAACGGGGAGATTTTTGAAAACTGAAAGAGAAGATAAATTAGAGATTAAACGAGATGAAGGAGAAGTTTTCAACGGCTACTCCAACCCTTTGTATATAAAAGGACCATGAAGGTTACAGTTTAAACTTGGTGAATACACCTGGAATTTCCTAAGTGATAAAGTTTGTCAAATTTACTCAGCAATCAAAAATTCTCAAATCACAAAGAAGAAAGTCACTAAGATCATACTACTCTTGCATTCTGAGATAACTAGTTTAATAAATTAGAATATGATCAAACTGTTAGAAGAGCCAATATTTTACAAGTTGAGTTCTTCAAAATCATTTTTAGAAAAATATGAGTGATAGCTAGATTGAGAAGGGTACTCAACTCTTGCTAGAGAGTTTTATCTTAAAAGTTACTCATTGGAATTACTCTTGCGAAGGATTCTTCTTCCAGTTAAAGGAGTTGAGAATATTGGATTAAAGCTTAGGGCAGGTACATGGGGACTAGAGGTAGGCGTAGTCTAAACTAGTATAAAATCATTGTTTGTAAACTTCTCTAACTCCATCTTTTATTTTACTTAGTAATTATTTCATTTAACATACATCTCTCTTATATCTATGTTTATTTTAAAAGTGTAAACTTAAGCAGCATCGCTGAGTATATTTCACTCAGCAACGCTAAGGTAAATCAAGACTTAACTTGAGAAGCCTGTTGAACTCAGTAAGATCAAGCGCATAGTGTAAGCAGTTAATCACTGTGGCATTCTCTTTGAGAAGCCTCAGGTCAGTGTCGTCGTAGTCCTCTGGATCTACTGGAACACCCACTCTATTTCTCACAATAGTGGGAACTCTAGGGCCAAGCTTAATCGCGAGCCAAGCCTGCATGCTTTGCGATTGAATGAAGTTTTTCATGTGATTTTTCTAGATTGTGTAATGATTACAATAAAAAAGAGGTGGCCTAGTAACAGACATTCCCTCCTTTAAGAAAACTGCCTGACCTGAGCCAGAACTGTAGTTGTTGTAAGCCATTTATGGATCTTGACTCAAAGACAGTTAGTCGATAAGTTGAGCAACTGCTCTGATACCACTTATTGGCCCTTAGACAGCTTGTAAACAACTGCAGAGGGGGGTGAATGCTAATCTTGGTTACTTTTAAGATTTATAGAAAATTATTTAACCAAGTTAAGTTTTAAGATGCGTGCTGAGTTGTGCGTGCTGAGTTGGTCTAAAAACTTATAAACTTCTCAGCTTGACTAACACAGTTTATCTTCAATCTCCTGCTAAGTACTCTGCTCGGATTGGTTTTTCAAGTAAAAACAATTAACAACTGAAGGAATGATGAATGAGCTGGGCGCAATAAAAGCTAAAGCTTAAGTTTAGAACTTCAACACCTAATTATATTCTGGTTCGGCCCCGAGCCTACCTGCAGTGCCCGAATTCCTTCTCCGAGCTTTAATCCACTAGTGTTCGTTCTTTACTTAGGCGAAGCAGCCTTTACAGTGGGTAGACATAGTTTTACAAAAAGTACCTTTCTTTCTAACTACCACTCAACTCAATTAGGGTAGCCTTCCTAAACTGACACTTAGATATTAAATGAAAGTCAAACTGAATTCAACTTATAAAACGTTGAATCCTTACAATGTTAAATCTAAGTATTTGGTTTCTCTATTACAAACTAATTTGAAATGATTTTGTGTTGATTGCTTGAAAGTGGAATTTCTTAAAGCTGTGAGTAATTGCGCAAAGTTTCGGCTCTTAAAGAAATAAAAGGTGATTCACCAAGTTTGAACGTCTGCTTCTGTCTTCTATTTATACTTAAAGCTTTACGAAGTAGCTGTTGCAAACTTTTCATCCTTGTAGTTCTTCAATTTCTCTTCTCTTCATATCTTTTGAATCTACCTGTTGGAGACAGATTCTAGGACGTTTAGAGATAAAAAAATTTAAACGTTGAGGTGCGATAAAATCCCGTTGAGAAATTCTCATTTATCTTCAAGAAAAATGAATTATGATAGAGGCACAAGAAGTGCAACGTGGATTCTTGTGATAGATTGATGTTGTTGACGCTTGCAGATACGCGCGATGACATTGAGAAAACAGTGCATGTCAAAGGATTCTTTTTATCTTCGACTTTAGTAAGGAATCTCCAACATTCCGTATTGACACCTTTTTGAATTGTGAGGACCACTGGAAATCTTCATTAATTTTAGCATTTTTTTAACCTGAAAAGCATCAAAGGAATATTCTGTTTCTCACAGAAGATGTTAGCAGCATAGGTGTCATTTAATTCTCTAAGTGTCAATGAATTTAGCTTTTACTTAATAAAAGCTAACTCAGCACGGCTGAGTTGCTATTCTTATAAACTATGTAGCACTTAGCATAGACTTAGCTTTTCCTACTTTAAGTCGTAACTTAATTAATTACTTAGAAAACTGAGTTGTTTTCCCTTAAACAGACTCAAGTCAGCTTCATTAATTAAGAGTATACTTAGTACTCAATTAATTTCAATATCCTAGTCAATTTGCTATTTCCAAAACATTTAAGTACTATGAAGTACTATTAACTTGGGTTCTACAATTCCCTTTGCCATTGAGAGATGCTTGGGATTTACCATGTGATGTTTTGCAACAAGAAATTCTTCCTCTAAATGTTATGGCAAAACCAAGGAGGCTAGAAAAGGAAAGAATTCATTATGCTTGGGAATGAAGGAAAAAATGTCATTATATGTCGTGTTTACAAGGGTGTGAGGTATTATATGAGAACTTGAAAAGAAATTAAAAACTCCTGAATGCATTGTTTCGAACATTTGTCAAACAAAATATTGATATTTAGTACATGTATAATTTTACATATTAATAAAAACTCATGATTATAGTTTTAGGTATGTCTAATATGTTTTTTTGAAAACCTCTGGAGAGACAATGTGTCTCTCCATTGGAAAAAGTTTGGAATAGGTGAAAATTTCAGGGTGCTCGTCCCAACTAGGTTGATGCGAGTCGCTTACCTACAAAACACCTACCCCTCTTTTTATTAAAAAGAGCGCATCACAGATCGTGAATCACCCAAATAAATTACATAGTCCAAATACAAATAGAGCTAGCATCAATTAAAACATCATTTACCGTAAAAGAAATATGCTTTTTCCTGATCTTGAAGAAGAACCAACATTGATGAACTCTAGCTTGAAAAAGTTCTTGACCTCCTCGGATTTCGTTGAAGATAAAATCTTTCCTTCATTTCCAAATGCTCCAAGCAATCGAGAACCATAAAGCTATGCCAAACTCCCTATGTGTTCCATTATTGAATGGAGATCTCCAAACCAATAAAAAAAATCATACACACAACCTAGAATGGCTAACAAGACACCAGCCCATCGTAGAGCTCTATTCCATGATAACCAACTTTCTTGACAAAAAAGAAATAGGTGCTCTAATGATTCGGCTTCATCATAAAATGGGCAAGATGAATCGGACAAAGATGCACAACCACGGCTAAGTAAGAATTCTTTAGTTGCAATTCTTCTATGAAACAATAACCAACTAAAAAATCTAATTCTTGGTAGCATGCATGTATCCCAAATCAATGCAAATGATACCTAAGGGTTCGGCCAATTTCCATTGTCATAAAATCAAGTGCAAAATGAGGCAGCTGTATACACTCCATTTAAACCCAATTTCCAAAGAATCTCGTCGGCTTTAGATGAGAAAAGTGGCTAGAATTCAATGGAGCTTAGTGAACCAAAATCTGACAACAGAAAGAGGGATGGAACAGATTCGAAGATAACTCTCTTCTCCATTTCTCGGTTACGTTCAACAAGATGTAAATGACAAAACCAAACCGGCCTTCCCATACTTAGGTCTCCAAATAAATTGATACACACTTGCTTCGCGCTTCCACTTTTCCAAATGCAAAGGTGCCATAAGTCTTCGAAGAGAACTTTCAAAGGTCCCTTTGAAGACCAATCATCTTGCCAAAACTGTGTAGAAGTACCATCACCCAAATAGACCTTCGAATTGCTGATTAAAAGGTTCCAGTGGGGCTGGCAATAGCAACAGCTACGCAAGACATTTAACCACATCGATGACAATTTTGAAGCATCAAACTCCAACAAATCCCACCACAAAGAAAAGCCATGCCTTCTAGCATAGAAAACAACCCATAAAGAGACATCATTCACATTACAAAGGTGCCATAGCCACTTATAAAGAAGACTACAATTCACAAGTCTGAAATTGAGAATAAATAAGCCGCCAAGGTGCTTCGGTAAGGAAATGGTATCCCAACTAACCTTGCAAATTCCATCTTTATTTGCATCACCCCGCTATAGAAAATTCCGCATTAAGGATACTAATTTCTTGTCAATTACCATTGGAATATGGAACAATGATAACGAATAAACCGTGAGAGAAGAAAGCACCGATTTAATTAGAATCACCCTTCCCGCATACGATAAACACTTGCCTTTCCAATTAGCCAAACGTGACTAAAATTTACAGACCAAAGGCTCCCAATCTCCGCAAATTATGTGTTTATAGCTTAGAGGAGCACCTAGGTAAGTGACAGGGAATTTCTCGAATTTATAGCCAAGCCATGAAGCACATGTGCAAATGGTTGAATCATCAATGTTAATGCCAATCAAGGAGCTTTTGTGAAAGTTGATTCTTAACCCAGAAATCAATTCAAAGCATCTAAGAATGCGAATGAAGGGCTGAATTAAAGACGTATCCACTGGTAGGAAACAAATGGTATCATCTGCGAATTGCAAGATAGATGTGTCCGGTAAATTATCATCAATTTTAAAGCCTGGTAACAATCCCTCACGGAAACTAGCATCCAAAAGTTGTTTCAACCCTTCCACCGCAAGCAAGAAAATGAATGGAGATAATAGATCCCCTCGTTTAACACCCCTTTGAATATTTATAGGTGACCCGGGGCTACCATTTACCAAAATAGAGGTGGTCGAGTTATGGCGACAACCACAAAGCCAAGAAATCCATTTATGATCAAAATCCATCTTAGTCAAAACTTCATCAATAAAGGACCAAGAAACATAATCGAAAGCCTTTTAGAAGTCTAATTTGAGCACAAAGCAAGCACGCCGACGTTGATGAATAGAATAGATAATTTCGGAAGCAAGAAATGAGCATTAGTGGATATTACGACCTCTTACGAAGGCAAATTGATTCTCGGAGATAAGAGATGGCAAGACAACCTTGAGACAAGCTGATAATAACTTCGCAACCACTTTATAGACCCCATTTATTAAGGTTATCGGCCTGAAATTTTGAAGAGAACAACTTCCGGGGATTTTGGGAATGAGGACGGTGAACGAAGCTTTAAGCGATTTAGGGAGAAAGCAAGTCTCATGAAATTGTTCAAATAGAAGCACAAAGTCATGCTTAAAAACATCTCAGGCTTGCTTATAAAATAGGTGATTAAACCCATTCAGACCGGGAGATTTATTCCCATTATAAGCACAAAGGGAGGCCCAAATCTCATCCTCAAGAAACGGTCTCAGCAATTCTCAATTTTGAGCTGCTGAAATTCTGTTAAAATTCAAGTTTCGTAATGAAAATGGGATTGCTGGCATGGCTACAAACAAGTTGGATTAGAATGAATTAATTAACGAATGTATCTCTAGCAAATCAAATGTGAGTGAGCCATTTAATTAAAGACAAGTGATCCTGTTATTTCTATAGCGAGCTGACGCAATCCGATGAAAGAATTTAGAGTTATTATCCCCCAAAAGTGACCAATTTACTCGAAAGCCTAATGCTCTCTAGCTCCTGCCGTTTATGTGCTAAATCTGATTTTGCATCGATTAAGGTTGTTGTATTCGAAACGTTAAGGTGCAGCGATACCGAACTACTTGTTAACGCAAGCACGCTAGTTTCCAGCTCTGAAATGCTCCTTCTTAAGTTTCTAAAATGTAACACATGCTAAGACTGTATAGCTTTACTCAACAACCCCAAGCGAAAAGCAAAGTCACAATTTCCATTTCCACTACAAATTACTTCCCACTTTTATTCAATGAACGGAAGGAAGTCACTCCTATCCCACCAACAATTCAACGATTTAAATGGATTTGATCGAGAAGGAATATGTGGCTTACTTTGAAAAAGGATTGGGAAATGATCCGAAAGGGAGGTATCCAAAGTGCAAATACTCAAATCCGGACAACGATCCAAAATGCTACTTCTCACCAAAACCAGATCAATACGAGAAAAGGACCTTGCATTATGCCATGTGTAATCTCTCCCTCTTAACGGTAAGTCGATAAGCTCAACAAAATCACGGAAATAAGGCAGCGAGGGTGAAAAAAAACCACTTGATCTCTCATTATCATACAGAACTTCATTGAAGTCGCCACAAGCAATCACCTTTTCCAAGGTATTGATAATCAACGACAATTCTAACCATAACAATCTCCTATCATTCCAATCCGTAGAACCATAAATTGCCACCACATAACAATCCAACAAAGATGAAGAGAAATGGAAAATAATCCAACGAACAGAAGATGCAACTAAGGACCCATGTAACAAAATTTTATTCCAAGAAATAGCAATTCCCCCTGATAGTCCTTGTGAACTAACATGGCACGAATCAAAATCATTATGACCCCACATCTTACGGAACATGTTATTCCCAATGGCCTCGACTTTAGTTTCTAATAAAATCACAAAGTTCAAGTTGAATTTCCGAATATGCGACAAAATAAATTGATGTTTTAAATTGTTCGCTATAGCCCCCTGTAATTCCAACACATAAAGGATAACGACATAACAAATATGTAAAAACCTAACAAAAACCTTGATTCAAGCCTCCATACGACCTTGGATTGCCTCTATTACCAATGCCTTTGAACTTTCCTTAAATAGCCCCAATTTAAATCCGTCAAACCAAGTGAGATGAGGTTCACTCGGTTGATTATTATTGCCCTCAATAAAAATTCTATTCATGTTTGCAAAGTCCGGATCCGATGAGCTAGAAGATGTAAATTTAGATTCCGGGACAGCTGACGATTCCGTAATATCATGGTTTGAACTCACAATCAAAGTTGCCATAGGTTTCTCAACGTTGAAGGGCCTCAAATCCAAATCCGAAACAAGAGAAGGGTTGCTGGTGGCAGCCTGCAAGTCATTGACCTTGGAGTCTATAGTGGCTTCCACTAAACTAAAAACGCAACAGGGGGAGCCCACAAAATGACCATAGTCCGAATCCTCTTACTGTATCAAATTCTAAGCAGTTTTGATAGGCCGTGAGTTGTTTGACCACAGCCCTAATATCCACACAAAGACCCTCAAACATAGTACTGATCCGCTTCCCTTCAACACCAAAGGGAACACTCATAATACATGAAACTACATCAAGCCGTTCCGGCCTATCGAAATTAAAGCATATGTAGATGATTTTCCCCATAGTATCTGCGACCTCCCTCACTAACTTTTCAGTAATAATAGCAGGCGAAAAACCAAAGAAGTCCACAGTACATAACTGATTATTAGGAATGAAATCAGAAGAGAAAGGATGAACATCAGAAAATAAATCAATAAGAGACCGCCAATCACCCTCAAGAAAACCTGTCAAAGCATCCTCGGAGTGGAAAGAAAGAACAACCAGGTCTCCACATGGCGGTGCAACAAACTTAACCGCAAAGTTACGATTACGAACAATCAAAAAAATGTTCGGGATAAGTCCTAAGTTTCGAAGCTTGGCAAAACAGGAGAAACGAACCCAGCTAGCTTTCTCAATAGTGTTGTTCAAATGGATGATGTCTGGCTTCAGCTCTGATTTTACCACCTGGGCATATGAGCGGGAATCCCTAGGTGATTCTGAAAAGTTCCTGCCTCTGTTAGTAGCCAAGGAAACTGCAGCCCCCTATGGAAAGTTCCTCGGCTTGGTGAAACCATGTGCATGTGCTCAAAGTTTAAGTCTATTTTCCATATCTAGCGACATAGGCACTGAGCCTAAAACCCCCAATTGCAATGGCATTTAATCTGTAAAGTGCCTCGTCAAGCGGAATTGACCCTTCCAAAGAAAGAAAACCAAAACATCTATT
This sequence comes from Euphorbia schlechtendalii, assembly GCA_949673415.1. NCBI lineage: Eukaryota > Viridiplantae > Streptophyta > Magnoliopsida > Malpighiales > Euphorbiaceae > Euphorbia > Euphorbia schlechtendalii. The sequence goes on from CATIWQ010011273.1 coordinate 11,527, forward strand.
CTTAGCATTCCTCCTAGAAGCAACGTACACCTTACCGATGACTCCGAACTTCAAAAATATCACTTTCATAGCCATCCTATCATGAGATGCTGGGAAATTTTCAAAATATATTTGGGCACTAGAGGGAGCTGGCTTAGGCTGGGTAGTAGGTTTGGGAATAGTGATGTTGGGTTGAGAGTGTAGGGTGCGTGGTTGGGAATAGGCTGGAGAACTTGTGATCGGGGTAAATCCGGTGGGGTTACGATGGCTAGGGATATGGCGGTGGGTAGGGTTAGGGTTGGCCATTGATAGACGTATGTCTAATATGTTATAAATCTTTTTTATGAAATTTCGTTGATATTCAAATAAATTTAGTTTTTTGTTGGTTTTTTTATTAGATTTCTAATAGTTCATAAATATATTCCATTTTGTATTTAACATCTATTATAATTATGTTAGATTTCTATCATATTCTATAAGAAACCCCATTACGTGCACTTTTATTGATGTTTAGGAGTCATTAGAGCTATTTATTAACCTTTTACTAGGTTTCCAATAGATTTTATCTTAGAATGTGTTTCTTACATATGTTAGAATTCAATTGTATTTAAATTAAAAGGCAAACTTAAAAAAAGTACTAATTGGATTTATATTAAAAGGCAAACTTAAAAAAAATATCTTATGATTTCACTTATTTGTAAAAGGGAGTCTGAGGAATTTTTTTTATAAAAGGGAGTTTATGGTTTCAAAAAATTTTGCAAAAGGGGGACTGCGGTTTCATAATAGTAGTGTTAAATTTAATATTTTAAACACTTTAACATTCTAATAATATAACCTTATTATTTAAAAATTATACGTCAAGATTTAATTAATTTTCAAAGATATTTTATTATTTATTAAGTTTGTAATCATAATTTAATTATAAAAATATTTACACTATTAAAAAATTTTCAAAATTTGTCATTGATGTGTATTTTACATTCTAATAGTTTATTTTTATCAACCTTTTTGTAAAAATTCAGATATAAACGCTAGAATATCCATATTTTATGTCATAATCTAATATTAAGGATCCTCAATTTGCAAATTTTTTGAACCCACATACCTCTTTATGCATTAAAAAATTCCACATTCTCGTTTTTGCAAATGAATGAAAGCACCAGGTACTTTTTTTAAAGTTTTCCCTATGTTAAATTCCCCATAATTCTATGTGAAATCCCCTTGAGTGTATTTTTCTTGATTTATAAGAGTCATTAGAGCTATTTGTTCACCTTTTACTAGGTTTTTAATAGATTTCAAACAGATTATAAAAAAAATAGATTTCAAAAAGATTTGTTATTTTCCTTAAATATTTTGTAATTACAATACATCTGTAAGAATAATGTTACATGTTTATTAAAGTTTTAAAACATGTATTACGAACTCCTTTTTATTCATGTTAAAAAAGATTAAACATATTCATGCTTTTTTTATCAAATATCATGCATTTTTTCTCAAATATGTTAGAATCCTGTTAGATTTCTATTAACTCTTAATAAACTATTTTTTAAAGAAAACACAAATCTGTTAATAAAATGATCGGAAATCATATAGTAATAGATTCATAAAAGGATGTCAAAATGCGTTCTAAGTTGTCAGCTTGTTTTGTCTTTCCATGCTCATACAAGCTAAGAGTGAGTCTCTTCCTCTACAGGTTCACATCTAAGTCAAATGACATTTTCTTCAGTTCAATCTTATACTCAATGTAGTTGAATCAAAAACACTAGAAATGCTCTGCATATTTTAAAAATAGTACACAACATTAGTTTTGATATTGTTAATAAATTGAAACCTCAAGAAAACCGACTCAATCTAATATATGACTGTATTATATCATAAACATTCCCTGTGGTTTGGTCGTTTTTCAAAAAGGTTCTTATGGAATTTGTTTTGCAAAATGGTGCTTATGGTTTCAAAAGTAAACAAAAAAAGGATTTCTAGTTTTTAAATAAGTCACGAAGAGAGGCATTCTTGTCTCTTTTGAACTGAAATTTTGCAGCTTAGTTAATACAATACACCTTAATAATAAATTTTAGAGTTCTTTGAGAAGCACAATATTTTTTTTTCAAATTTAAATGTGATGATAACTTTTAAAAAATCATAATAGAATGAAGTTTTCGGAAATTACTCAAAATATGATGTAAAATACCTAAATAATATGGTAAAATTATAGGATTGTAGAATTGATTAAAATACATTCTGTATCACTATTAATTTTAATGAAAACATATTTTTCCCTCTTTTTGCTAATTTTTGAAGCAAGAAGCACCCTTTTGTAAAAAAAAAGTTCACAAGGATCTTTTTGCAAAATGGTCAAACCACAAAGCATGTTTTTGAAATTTACCCTAAGTTTAAGTAATTTGAACTACATAATTACATTCTACTATGTTTCTAATAAAAGTCTAAGAGATCTTGACTTCAAGCTAATTGACATCCTCTAATATATCCAAGAATTATTTGTTGGTTTCAAAGTTAGTTGGTAATTTTCCATTATAATTCTAACTAATTTTTATCAAATTGCAAACATTATCCATATGTATTTTATTTAACATCTGTTTAGATTCCTGTTAGATTTCTAAAACTTTTAGTTGGGATCTAGTATGAAATCTGATAGATTTCTTTATAATTCTATGAAAGTTCACTTTATTTATAGTTTATCACTCATTTGAAAAACGGAATTGCATTTAACTTGGTTTCTAATGAATATATAACAAATTGTGAACTTTGGACAAACAATTAACATTAGATGTATTAGTTGCATCCTTTGTTATCCTTTCCTCTTTCTTCTTCTTTGTTGTTTCATTATGGCTAATTGTAAAGAAAAATAATGTTCAGTAAAGGAGATTTGAAATAGAAAAATCTAACAGATTGTTATTAGCTTGAGATTCTACATTTTACTATTACCTTGATGCTTCTCTCTTTATTTATCATGCTTACAATAAGATTATGTTGATTTTTGGAAGGAAATCACGAACAAAGCTTGGATCAAGGTGAGAATCAAATTCAGAAACACATGACTGATATTCACAATCAAATCGCAATAAAAAGCTTTCTGCAATTGATCATAAACAAACTGATAAACAACGAGGAAATCGAGATTCAGAACTTGAATCACAACCTTAGAAATGTAGGAATGAAATTGCGATTTGAAAATCACAATTCGAAGAAGAGGAAGGGATATATAGAATGCAAAATTATAAATAAAATTAGCGTGTTTGATTAGTCGACATATCAATTACTTTGAAATGACCTTATTTGTAAATAGATAAATATTGACCTATATAGTTTAAGAAAACAATCCTATTTTGACAATACGCTTTATTGTATTTTAAAGATCCCACCGATAAAAATATGGGAAATCGTTATACATTTCTTTTTTGAGTAAACTATTTACTGATTTACCTTCTAACTAATTCCTTTGCATTCCATAACCATTAAAAGTTTTTTTTATCTTATAAGTTCCTTATCTAATTATCAACTGATGATGTCACAGATGATGTCATGCTTCTTTCTTAAAATTTTCTCATCTTATTTTGTCATTTTCTCTCGACCCGTTTATTTTTTTGACATGCCACTTTAGTTTTTTGTTCATCTCATTTTTATCTTCGAAACGCAATCCATTGTGATATACTTTTACGAAAATTTTTCCCAACTATTCAATTTTGGTAGGAAACTGTTATCTACCACGTAGCTACCATGTTCCTACCACATACTCACCATATTTTTTATCAGTGTTATTACACTGTATCAGTCTCAAACAGATTAATGGTTTTATGTTAGCCTACTTAGTTTATTACCATTTAGCTACCACTTTCCTACCTAATTCTCATTATATTAACAAATCACTTTAATATTGTTTCTTTTTCTATTAGAAAATTCTAGTAATAATTCCAGATTTGTCACTTTTTCATTCCTACTATGTTCCTGCCAGATAGTTATCTAATTCTGTTTTGTTTGATTTTCAAGTTCATGTTCCTACCATCTTATCTAATACATAGTGCTCTTTACCAGATTTTGTTAATTTTATTGAATACTTTGTTTTTTTTACTTAAATCCATTTTTTTCATCAAATATGTTTGGCATTGTGATGTTTTTTCAAGTTGTTTTCATACTTTTTTTTATTGTTTTCTATTCATCCTTTAATCTCTTTATAGTTTATTTTTATGATTTCCTACCATGTTTGTAACACCCCAAAATTTCTAAATTTTGAAAACGGAGCGAAGTTTGACCGCCGGTCAAACTTTGACCCGTAACTATGTATCTTGAGATTGAAAATTCATGCAAGAAAGGATATATAAGCTATCATGGGAGCTTATAATTATATGTGCATGTTATTTTTTTACAGAATTAAATTATGAGATTATAAGACCGTTTAACAGAGAAAATGTGATAAGTATATAATATAATTGAACTAAGGGTAAAATGGTAATTTCACATATATTTTTTTATTATTGCCAATTGATTCTTGCGTTTCATTCTCATCATTTCTTCATCTTTATCATTTATTCATTTTCCTTCCCTTTCATCCCACTTTCTTTTAAAAATCCTTCTATAACCTTAAAAACTTTTGATTTCTTCGTTTCGACTTTGAATCCTTATCAAAAATCAATCTCTAATCCTTCTATCATCATCAATTTCATTGAATCAAGGCTAGGAGAAGAGAATTTCAGATTCTAAGTTCTTGATAAATAGTAAACCGAATCGGGGGTAAGTGAAATTAAGGTTCCATTAGTATAGATCATGATAGATTAAGCATATTTAAGGTATTTGAAGGCATATTTAAGTAGTATTTTGATAATATTAATTATGATTTTTGTAGAGGAAGCTAATTTAAACAGATTAAAGGGGAAAGAGGTGGAAGAAACCCATTGAAGAGCTTAAAAGAGGTTTGTATACACTAATTTCAAATTTTTGGTTTTGTTGGAAAATTTCCAGGTTGTACCCTTGTTTTTGTTTTAAAGTTTTCTCATGTTATACTACTCTGATTTGAGCGATCTTGATTTATTGATATTAGAAGAAGCTAAATTTTATATGTTCAGAAGGAACTTTTGTGAGTTTCAGCTTTCTTCTGCATGAAATTGCCGTTTGAAGTTGAATCATGAAATATGTTTTTGGAAGTTTTTCAGTTTGCACGCTGTTCAGTATTTTGAGTATAACTTGATCTATATTGATTGAATTTCTGTGATTCTTACGGCATTAAAAATTTGAGACATATAGCTAAGTATTTTAAGAATTAACTTTTTTTATTTGAAGATGTTTTAATAGAGAAAAATGCAGGGGAAGTCATGTCACGAAATCTCGAAATTTCTGAAAACATGAATGTTAATTTTAATGTGTTTAATTGAATTTATTGTGTAAAAATTAAGGAATTATGTTCCTTAATTACTAAATTTGGGTTGATTTATGTTTGATAATTTTTACTGGAATTTATAAGATTTTAATTTAATTGTTGCCCTTAGTAAATGAGTAGAAAATGAGTTCGAGTAGATTAGTGCCAATAAAGGGGGGTACAGTATTATACAAATAATTGAAGCTTTGTTTCCAAGACTTAGTGCCAATACTGTGATTACTGATTTCAAGAGCTTCAGCTTCAGTCTTTGTGCCATTATTAGGAGCTTCGAGACTTGTGCCATTATTAGGAGCTTTGGCTTCGGGCTTTGTGTCGTTATTAGGAGCTTCGGCTTTGGGCTTAATGCCAACGCCGTATCTAATACCATTAACGATGCTTATTTTATTTCGGGCAATTTTTTTTATGGCTATAAGTAAAACATTTGGAGACGAGTTTTATATGTACATAAAAATTTTGAAATGTGTTATCATGATTTTATTTAATCATAAATAAATGGTATTTTGTTTGTGTTTTAAATTCTATGAAATTGGAATTAATGTACACCACTAAGCAAATTACTTAGCGTGTGGTTGTAATATACACGCAGATTCAGAAGCTCTGTAGATAGTGTGGACCGAAGTGAGATAATTGGATCAGCTTGAAGATTAAAACAAGGGAAAAGACTCAAGGTGGATTATTATTTTCATGTAACATTTTGGTCTGTAAAATAATGGTATGTACTAGTTAGTATGAGGAGTGAAAATTGCATTTTAATAATATATGGTGTTATAACTACTGGTAGGTATTTATATTTATTAAGGTT
>CATIWQ010011301.1:0-29599 GCA_949673415.1 Euphorbia schlechtendalii
CCATTTTTCTGTACCAGTCCTTATCTGCATGTGTTATAATAAAATTTCAAAAGATCGATTTATGTGAACTTAGAATATAGATGAAACTGAAAGTTGTGCAATTTACCAGCTAATTAAATATATAAACTATAAAAATCTCACCTTAAAACTTTTCATGAAATCCATATATCTGATCCTTCACCATTATATATGTTAGAAAAAGAAAAGTTGGGGATAATTATATAATTTCTTGTTAAGAGAAAGAAATAAAAGGAAATATTAGTAACTTGAAATACAATTAAATGAACATCGTAAAAATAAATGTATTATAATAAATATAATGAAATACAGAAATAAACCTTTTACTTGGAACAAGAGGGTTTTGTTGAGGCTCGAGTCGATTTCCTTAAGACAGATTTTCCCCTTTGTATGACAAACTGTCTCCCAGGATACAACAACAGACGCTAGACGAACTCAACTGAATGTAAAATACAATCACCGAAGGACGGATAACAAAGAACCTAGAATAAAAGCTCAAGAATAAGCTTAAAATATTGAAGAGGAAATAGGATTTCTTGTGTGTATCTATAACTCAAATTGAAGCAGCTTATATAGAGAAGTGAAGGGAACAAGGGAGCAGCCATAGTTGAAAAAATATACATGTAGACAAAACATATATTAAATGGCTGTATCCTTTCCTTATCACTAGACTTCTTAATTAATTATTTTCTTTTATTAAAATATTATAACAATCCCCCACATAAAAGAAAATAGAATGACAGACTCAATTTAGTGATAGTATTATACAATCATTATTTGCATAGGATAGGTGGACTACAGGCCTCAAACCTTCCCTTGTGAAAGTGTATTTACTTTACTGTCTGACTAGTAAACACGATGTCCTTGAACTATTCTGACGTTTATGTAAATGATGATATACCTCACACAAATATCAATTCTAACTTAGTTTTGGTTCTCATGGTTATGTTCGTATGGTCATGAACATCTCTTGGTTCTGCAAGAGTTTAAAATAACTAAGACCCATTAGTTTCTTTTGAAGCGACCCCACTTCACTCTCACATAGGTGATCTCTTTAGCTCCCGTATTGATGCACAAGAATCATTAAAAGCATTTTCATTGCTTACCCTTAACCCGTTTTACCACTGTTTACATAATAGGAATGGATACGGGGTTACACCCATAGTGAACTCACAAGGTCTATGCAATTAGGTTGTCCCATTGAACTAAGATCTTGGGATCTCCAGTCAAACATGGTTGGGTTTTCCTTCACATAGCGCCTTATATATTCATGGGCTATAGTCTCAATCCTCTAGATGTCTTTTCAACTTGATCTCTGCTTAACCCTTTGGTTAGCGGATCCGCTAAGTTATCCTTTGATCCTACAAAATCAATAGAGATAACTCCAGTTGAGATAAGTTGTTTAACGGTATTATGTCGATGATGCATGTGTCTGGACTTACCATTATACATTATATTTTGTGCCCTTTTAATCACTGCTTGATTATCGCAATGTATACATATTGCGGGCATAGGCTTAGGCCATTCAGGAATATCCTCTAAGAAGTTCCGTAGCCATTCGGCTTCTTCTCCCGTTTTATCCAAGGTTACAAACTCGGCTTCCATTGTGGAATGAGTTATAATTGTTTGCTTTGAGGTTTTCCATGAAACTGCTCCTCCTCCTAGAGTGAACACATATCCACTTGTACCTTTAGAATTCTTAATGTCAGCTATCCAGCTGGCATCAAAATATGCTTCAAGTACAACAGGTTCTCTCGTATAGTGTAGTCTATAATTACGAGTATATCGTAAATACCTTAGTATTCTCACGATAGCGTTCTATTGACATTTACTAGGATTACTCGTAAATCTGCTTAAACTGCTTACAGTATAAGCGATGTCAGGTCTTGTACAACTTGTAAGGTACATTAGACTACCTATAACCCTTGCATATTCCACTTGATCTATGCATTCACCTTTGTTCTTGGATAGATATAGACTAACATCTAACGGTGTTTTGGCTATACAAAAATCACCTTTGTTAAACTTATCTAGTATCTTATCCACATAGTATGATTGCGTTAATATGAGACCGTAAGGTGAACTTTTAACTTGGATGCCTAAAATTACATCCGCTAGTCCCATATCTTTCATGTTAAATCTTGAATTTAACATATTTTTGGTACTTTTTACCATCTTCTCATTGCTTCCAACAATGAGTATGTCGTCAACATACAAACATAGAATAACATATCCATCATTTGTAGTTTTGACATATATACATTTATCACACTCATTTATGCGATAACCACTAGCTATCATGCCATCATCAAATTTCTTATGCCATTGTTTTGGTGCTTTCTTTAAACCATATAAAGATTTCACCAACTTACATACTTTCTTTTCTTGAGCTGGAGCCACACAACCCTCAGGTTGTTCCATATAGATTTCTTCTTCAAGATCTCCATTAAGAAAAGCAGTTTTCACATCCATTTGATGTACTTCAAGATTTCGCAAAGCAGCAATTGCAAGTATCATCCTAATACAGGTTATTCTCGACATAGGAGAATAAGTGTCAAAGTAGTCAAGGACTTCTTTTCGTTTATAACCTTTTATGACTAAACAAGCCTTGTACTTATCAATTGATCCATAAGCTTTTAGCTTACGTTTGAAAATCCATTTAGAACTTAGTGGCTTTGTTCCTGGAGGATGGTCCACTAATTCCCATGTATGATTTTGCAATATGGAATCAATTTCACTCCTTATGGCTTCTTTCCATAAAGGACTTTTCGTGGAGCTTATAGCATCTTTGTATGTTTGAGGTTCCGCTTCAACCATATATGATAAGAAGTCTAGACCATATGATTTTTCAATCCTTTTCCTTTTACTTCTTCTAGGTTCTACCTCATGATCAGTCTCATTCTCTTCTTGAGAATTTTGATCATCTTCTTCAACTACCAGTGGAAGATTGTCAATGTTATCAGTGTTTTGTTGATAAACTTGACTATCACTTTTAATAAGTTCACGAGATCTTTTGAATCCTGAATATTCATTTATTTCCTTGGATGGAAACACGTCTTTAAAAAATGATGCATCCTTAGATTCTATCAAAGTGTTTTTGTGTATTTCAGGATTTTTAGATTCATACACAAGAAATCGATATGCATTACTATTCTCGGCATATCCAGTGAAAACACAATCCACCATTTTTGGACCTATTCTCATTCGTTTAGGCAATGGAGTCATTACCTTTGCAAGACAACCCCACACTTTCAAGTAATTATATGAAGGTTTTCTACCTTTCCATAATTCATAGGGAGTTTTATCTTGTTTCTTACATGGTATCTTATTCAAAAGATAGTTTGCTGATAAAACAGCCTCACCCCATAAGTTTTGTAGTAAGCCAGAACTGGTTAACATTGCATTCATCATCTCTTTAATAGTACGATTTTTGCATTCAGCTACTCCATTTGATTAAGGAGAGTACGGTGGTGTTACTTCATGAATAATTCCATTTAGGGAGCAAAACTCACCAAATGGTGCGACATATTCACCACCACGATCACTTCTAACCTTCTTAATTTTCTTATTAAGTTGGTTTTCTACTTCTTGCTTATAGAGAACAAATTTCTCTATAGCTTCATCTTTGCTCTTAAGCAAATATACATAACAATACTTTGTGCTATCATCAATGAAGGTAATAAAATATTTATTTCCTCCCCTTGATTGAACAAATTTTAAGTCACAAATATCGGTATGTATTAATTCAAGTGGTTCTGAGTTTCTTTCAATAGATTTAAAGGAAGACCTTGTCAATTTTATCTCAACACAAGTTTCACATTTATGTGTTTTATCAATATGAAATGTGGGTATATGATTCAAGTTAATTAAACGTCGTAACGTATCAAAATTAACATGTCCAAGTCTACTATGCCATAAATTAGAAGACTCAACCATATAAGCAGAAACGTTGTTCTTATTTATATTAATAGAACCATGCTTACAAGAGATACAATTGAATTTGAACATTCCATTACATTCATATCCCTTTCCCACATACATACTCCCTTTGGACAAGATGAATTTCTGAGATTCAAATACCATCTTGAATCCATGTGCGCTCAAGAGGCTCCTAGAAATAAAATTCTTCCTGATGTTTAGAATATACAAGACATTTTGTTGTTTGACTTCTTTACCGGAAGTCATTTTCAGAATCACACTTCCGTATCCTTTCACTTTGGAAGTAGCAGAATTTCCCATGAAAAGTTTCTCCCCATTCTCTATAAGAGTCAATCCAGCAAAAAACTCCTTGTTGCAACATATATGCCAGGTAGTACCAGTGTCAAGCTACCATTCTCTAGGGTTCGAGTCAACCATATTGACTTCAGAAATTACTGCGCAGAGATCGATATCATATACGTCTTGTGTAATTCCATCCACAACATTCACTTCTTTCTTGTCGATCCTTTTCAGAAATCTACAGTCATAAGATTTATGTCCTGTCTTATGATAATTGAAGCATTTTCCATTAAACTTCTATTTCTTGTTAATGCCTCCTTTCGATCCCATTTTGGACTTGGGTTTACCAGGTTGCTTGCCCTTTTTGGAGTCTTTATGAACCTCCACCATGTTGGCCTTTGCCATAGCTTGATTAGCAAAAAATTTTCTTTTTGATCTTTTATTGTCCTCCTTAATGAGTAGGCGAACAATGAGATCCTCAACGGAAATTTCCTTTCGCTTATGTTTGAGATAAACTTTGAAATATTTCCAACTTTGTGGCAATTTTTCAATTATTGCAGCAACTTGAAATGGTTCACTTGTCCCATTTTCTCAGCCTCCATCGCATGGATCAAAAGTTGAAGTTCCTGCACTTGACTTACAATAGTTTTGGAATCATTCATTTTAAAATCTAGGAATTGACCAACTAAGTAGTTCTTAGGGCCAGCATCCTCAGTTCGATATTTTCTATCGAGGGATTCCCATAGTTCCTTAGCAGTAAGCTTCACACTATATACTTCATATAGTTCAGGAATTAAACCATTAAGAATATGATTTCTGCAGAGGAAATCAGAATAATTCCAAACATCAACAACAGATTTAATAGAAGGATCAACAACTCCTTCCGATACAACAGGAGGATCTTCCTTCACAAATCTGTCAAAATGTATGCTAGTCAAGTAGAAATACATTTTCTGTTACCAAACCTTAAAATTCACATCACTGAATTTTTCTGATCTTTTTTATACAGTAACAAGCCCAGAATTCGAAAATCCATTTAGTCCATAACCATTAGGACCAAATTATCCATTTTGGTTAGCTTGATTATATAAGTTTCCAGTTTCATTTCCTCGAAGAAGACCGGAACTTGTAGAACCAGCAAAGCCAAAAGCCGTTGGTCCACCAACAAGTATAGATGCAACCGGTGTTGTATTAATAGGCACTGAACCATTTGGACCATATTGTCCATTTTGGTTTTGCTCATTCTGATTTTGAGCAATTTCATCATTCTGTGGGATCTGATTAGCCATGATAATTTCTGAAATTTTCCAAACAAACCAAGTTAGAACAATTTCAGAATAACAATAACAATAACAATTAGTATAAGAAAAATAAATTGTACGTACACCAAATAAAATTATTATTATTATTTATTTATTTATATTTCTTAATTTCTCTTTTAATATTTGTCCAAATTAAGTCCAGTTAAAACATTGTCCAAAATAAGTCCAATACTATTATCCAAAATTAAGGTATTCCAATGTTGCGGTAATCCAAGTAACGGTATCCTGTTCGTCTCTTTTTAAGAATACAAGCTTAAAAAATATTTTTCTGAAGATTGTTAGAAAAAGAGATGGGGATATTTGTATAATTTCTTATAAAAAGAAAGAATACAATAAAGAAAATATTAGTAACTTAAATACAATTATATGAACATCGTAATATTAAATATAAAATAACGAAATACCGAAATAAACCTTTTAGTTGGAACAAGAGGGTTCTGTTGAGGCTCGAGTCGATATCCTTAAAATATATTTTTCCTTTGTATGGCAAACTGTCTCCCAGGATACAACACTTGACGTTAGACGAACTCTATTGAGTGTAAAATACTATCACCAAAATACCGAATAACTAAGAACTTAGAGAGAATTTGAAAGAGATTTTATTTCTTGTCTCTGAGGTATATTGAATAAAGAAAAATGAAACTTATTTATAGGAAAACTCAATGGCACAAACCGTAAATAATAGGAAACATTAGGTCTCGCGCACAATACTACATAGTGTTGCATAGTAATGCATAGTAAAAGGTTGACACAAACTCAATAATTTTCTTTTCTTTCAACAGTATGTATGTACAGAATTAAATGATACGCTCGCGTCTGATACTGGCAGACATAATCATGCACATCAATCGAATAGTGCACATGCATATTCTTTGATGATCACGTGGAACGACGAATCATCAATATGCAACTCCTGCGTACAGTTAGTATTCCCAATTAGACATGTAATGTAGTTTACATGAGAATATAATCTAAGCTACATTATTTTGCTGTAGATGAACAGAAACAAGCTAACGAACATAATTTCTACTTGCAAATGAGCATATATGTAATTGTTAACAACGTGACATATGCCATTTAATCAGAATCAATTAGCGATAGCAATTCCTACTTACTAGTTGCCTTGGTTTACTACTTTTGTTCAATTTTAAATATAATGAATTCGAATAATTGATCAATGTAGCTCTCTTGTTTATTGAAAGGGTACTGAATCTTTAAGCGTTAATGTTTGGTCAATTTGTTAATGGCATCAGCATCAAGATGGCGACAAACAACCAGTTGACACCTAAGTGGGGAAGAAATGGATAAACTCTGCCCAACTCCACATCAGCATCTATGCTTACAGATTCTACCAATCACCAAACACCACATCCATGCAATCACCATTTTTTTTTCTTAAAAATCAAAATAATATAAATTGCACCTACGCAGCGTACAGAAATTTGGCCTATTACATGGCACTAACAAAACAAAACAAAATTGAACGTGAATATATTTGACATCAATCGAGTATAAATTATAATTTTTTTTAATATATACAGATATCTTCATTGAGAATTCTCAACCTATTCCAATAAATTTATTAAGTGGGATTCGAACTTTTTTTCTCAATTTCTCATCTAACTCGCTACACTTTGTTGGTAAAGTACAAACCATATATATGCAATCACAATTAACACTTGACTTCATCATTTTATCACTTACATATATGACATCTAGTTGAAAATCATAAGCTCTTAACCTGCAAAACAGATTTTAGAAGGTCTACCCCAGAAGATTGGCGAAACTTTTATGATGTCTAAGTGAAAGATTGGTCAATGATATTATCTTGGCGCGTCAATCTTCCTTGTTCTCCGCCGCTACGAATCTCCTCTTCACGGAAGAGTTTCTTGCAAAATAAAGAGGTTGCTATGTAGGACTAGTCGTGTGACCAGCGCTTAAGTTAGATCAGATTTAAGAGATGAGACATGAAGTTTAGAGTTTAAAGATGATGCACCTTTGGAGGCTGTCCCAGGGGCCCTTTATATAGGCCGTAGATGTATCCTAGATCGGTTAGGAGAGGTAGTTATATCATAAATAAGATTTTTGCCTTAGCAAATAACATCTCCTAAACATGATAGAATTCGATCCTTAAAAGTAGGATATTTATTAGGATAGATTGCTTTTATTGCGGAGAAAACAATGATAAAATAATCTTTGTTGGAATCTTTCTCATAATTAAACGCAGATTATCTGGACGGTTTAACCGACTCGGTTAACCATCCATCTGACTGTATCTTCTCGTTAAGATATGATTTTGACTTAGTTTTTTTAATGAACTGAGGCGGTTGTGTCTGCTTGGATGTCAAAGCTATGATATATACACGCCTAGTGATATTTGACTAAGTTGAAGTTAGATTTTTTGTCAAAATGGTTCAGAAATTAAGGTTTTAGGTGTCCTTACTGGAGAGTTCGGTTGCTTTGAGTTTGAGCCCGATGGGCAATCTACGGGGTCTGACCATTCTATGATTCTCATAAACATACTTGCTCAACTTTTTTACTTTGTGAAAAATTTAAGATCCAATCACTAAAAGCCCTTTAACACTCGGCAAAAGAAATTTCTATGATTTTATATATAAAGAAACGTGAATGTTCTCGACCATGTAGCGCTATGGAGATATATCATTATCTGCCATTATTTAATTGAAAGTGAAAAGGTTCAATCTGCAGAAATAGCCACCAACATGGGGCCAAAATTATGATTACAAAACCATATTACTTAATATAGTCTTATATACGTGCATTAAAGTTAAATCTGTACGGAGATTTCTCCTGGGAAGATTTTAAATACATAAGCATATAATTGCAAAACAAGTTGTCATATTGATTAGTTAGAACAAACAGTCACTGTCAAACAAATCTTGAGTGGCATTTTCTTATCCAAACAAATATCTCAACGGAACTTCCTAGCTTTTTTTTTAAAAAAAAAATATTCATTTATGTCCTTCAAGGATTATATTATCCAATCCCCACCACCCACACCACCTCTTATAAATAAGCCCAGCTGAATCTCTAAGTCTACTAAACATTACAACTCCAATTCTCAATCACTTAGCTCTCAGAAAAATCTATCTATTTTAATATCGTTCCCTTAATTTGTTTCTGTATAGTAATATACACCGAGTAATTAAGTAAACAGAAGTGTTGGTAAATCTTATAGAAAATGGATAGAGTGAGAGAATTGGCATCAACAAGGGCAGCAGTGATATTCACGAAGAGCTCATGTTGCATGTGTCACAGCATAAAGACGCTGTTCTATGAAATGGGAGCAAGCCCGGCAATTCATGAGGTTGACCGAGATGCGAACGGGAGAGAAATGGAGTGGGCATTAAAAGCAATGGGCTGTAATCCATGCGTCCCAGCTGTGTTCATAGGTGGCAAATATGTTGGTTCTGCTAAAGATGTTCTGTCCCTTCACTTGGATGGTTCTTTGAAGCAACTGCTCATTGATGCCAGGGCTATTTGGTTCTAGCTATTAACCTTCTACACTATATACATGCTTCCTTTTCTAGTCCCTTTGTCTGTCTTTCTTTTCAGTTCAATATATTATGTGTACATATGAATTAGCTCTAATACTATGTTGAGAACAATGTTGTATTTAGGGTTTTGCTTTTTTTTTTCCTCTGGTGTTCCATGACTTCATTGAATCCAAGAAAATATTGTAAGCTCTTGAGTTTAACATGTGGATTCCTCTATATCATAAAATTGAAATATATACTCGCATATATATGTTTATCATGATAAGCCTGTAGAGCGATATGGTGGTGATTTATTAAGTTAATGGAGAATAAATGTATTCAGCAAATGGAACAAGAACAAATAATCATCACAACGCAATTTCATTTTTCCAATTGTTATTTGATAAAATTATAGCGAATCAAAAGGACTAAAAGAAATAAGTAAACAAGTTCCTTAATGGTAAACAAGTTAAGTGACGATTTGGTACAATAAGAAGACAAGGACGATGAAGAAACTTTGACGCTTTTATAAAAAAAAATCTAATAAACTTGGTTCCGTCTCTTGAATTATAAAAGCAATTCATAATTTATTTTCCTATATTATTTTTATCACACTTTTTCTGGCTCTTTTTTTTTGACAAGTTTCTTTAGTTAACTCGCAAAAAACTTTGCCAGGGAGACCATAAGTTTCTTTGGATACTGAGAGATATATGGGCTTAGTAGCTTGTCATAAATATGGCTTAAGGCATGAAATTAAAGCGGAAATTTCTTTCATCTTCTAATCATGTGGCTTCATATGCTTAATTTAAGGTCTAATACATCAAGACCTCTCTGAAGTTGGCTCAGAAAACTCGATGTCACCCTCAACTTTCAAAATGACCAGTTACCTCTCTCAACTTGGCAAAAAGGATCAGTTACCCCCCTTAACTTAGCAAAAATGCACCAGTTAACCCCCTAAATGCAACGTGTCAGAATCTGGTTGGTTTGATTTTTCAAGGATGTCATTTTTCTGATTTTTCTCTCTTTAACCAAAAGTTGACACGTGGCATTGAAGGGGCAAACCGATGCATTTTTGCCAAGTTAAGAGGGGTAACTTGGTCCTTTTTGCCAAGTTGAGGGGGGTAACTGGTCCTTTTTGCCAAGTTGAGGGGGGCAACTGGTCCTTTTGAAAGTTGAGGGTGGCATCGGGTTTTCTGAACCAACTTCAAGGAGGTCTTGATGCATTGGGCCTTAATTTAACAAGCTACTAAGCATTTTTTTATTCAACGGTTATGATTAATCTATAAGCTTTTTGAACATGTATATATTCCTGAGTTTGAGGGCAGACAAAAAGGTGGCTTTATGCTTAATTCCCTTATGCATTCTTCCATATCCAAAAAGCCAAAAACTTTTCTCAACTGAACCTGTTTTCATTCAAAATACATTTTGCATACACTATTATATATTTGAACACATATACATACACAATGGTACACACATTTATTTTGTTAAACCATGGATATCCACCGGCGGACCTAATGACTTACGGTAAACACATTTTTTTCATAAACGTACATATACAAATAGTGAAGATGGAATGAAGAGTTTGGCACGCGTATGCATACATTGGCTTGTTTATTCAACACGTGCAAACACCATTGAAATAAGGTTCTGCTGTCATACTGGTATATAGCCTAAAGGAATCTTGTTGCAAGTTGGTGGGCGCACAGCAAAAAGATTCACATTTAATTTCAGAGCCACCGAAAGACATTTCATTCTCAAATCTTATAGGATTCAAAGAAATTTGATCGTGCGAATCTACATCAATTTGACCATTCAAGCTTAAATTTCTCAATTTTTCCAACCCTAACCAAATAGCCAGTCAATCCAGGATTATATGCTAACAAGACTAAGTAGATGTGTCGAATAGATCTTAACACAATTCAATTGAGTTTGTATTGGATGAAGTCAGCTCAACTTGTATGTTCGCTTCACTATTAATTCAAATACTCTATGTAAGAAGGGAGCCAATTATTTGGTTTCTGGGTTCCATATTTTCAGTTTTGGTGTTAGTTTGAGAAGATTGAGTTATTTTCTCTTTAACTTTAAATCATCGATTCAGCTCATTCGAGTTCAATTCAATTTAGCTTTACATAATTATAAATACATACGGAAATAAGTCAATTCTTGTTCAGCTCACAAAAGTTTAAGAGAACAACGCATTCATTAATTATTTACATAAGGCATCAGAAGTGATAACTAAGGAATATTTGATAAGTGACTATAAATCCAAACTCTGTTAGATTAAGGAGTAGATTATACATCACATATCGAAAATATATAAATATAAGTGGTACAAATTAGACACTCGTAAATGAGTTCTATGCTACGCTAAATTATGCACCTCCAACGTGTTGAATATCTGGTGTGACATCAATTATAAACTTTTTTAGGAGAACATCAATTATGAACTTGAATATCAATTAATTATAATAAGGTATTCGTTTTCGTCCGTCCATCTTAATGATTACTGATAGTTGAAGAACATTAATACGTATATGCAAGTTGTAGATGGTGAATATTGATCCCATGGAAGCATAGTAGTCTCAATCTTTGAAAGGAAGTTTGAACAAATAGGGCATCTAGCACTACAAATAATGTTGATCACCTTTTGAATTAATGCTAATTTATATATTTTAAAACAAACAACTCCATTTCCATTCTAACTTGTCCCTATAAATAGACTTGCACCACCCCATAACTCCAAACATACAACTCCCTTTTCCTCTCTTACAACCCTAGCTCAAACACAAACCCTAGTTTAATTAAGATCAGGAGGAGCATTTAGTTTCTTTTTTTTTTTTTTTGGAAAATGGAAAAAGTGACGAGACTTGCATCAGAGAAGGGAGTGGTGATATTCAGCAAGAGTTCATGTTGTATGTGCTATGCAGTGAAGATTCTTTTTCAAGGAATAGGAGTTGACCCACTGGTTTATGAGATTGACCAAGACCCTGACGGCCGAGAAATGGAAAGAGATTTGGTCAGGTTGGGTTGCACTGCTCCCGTACCTGCTGTTTTCATTGGCGGCAAGCTCATGGGTTCTACCAATGAAATCATGTCACTTCACTTGAGTGGCTCACTCCTCCAAATTCTCAAGCCTTACCAGAATTTAAATTAATTCACGTAAACCACTTAATTGTGATTACGAGTATGTAATTAAGTACTAATAAAATAGGCTTGATTTAGCCTGGCTACTGTGCTTTTATTAAAGTGTAGTATAATTTGTAGAAGATGTTTGCGTTATGCCTACCTAGCATGTAATGTTTTCCTTTTGTTAATGAAATTAATGAGCTTATTTATATACTTTTCATCTTTTTTCTGTTTTCTCATATAAATTTATGCAGATATGAATGTAATGCAAGAAGTAAAGTTTAAGAATAGATAAAATGAAAAGGAAACAACTTTAAAGTGTATTTTTTTTTAATACTTTTGTTAATAATTATGAATACCTTTTTGAATACTTAATACAAAAGAGAGAGATGGGCAGCCGGACAATAATTAAAATTTTTTAAAATTGTGAGGGTCCAGGGAAAAAAAGTATGTTAAGGATCAGTCCAAATGACTAGATCCTTGAATGTTTGTCATATATTTCAAAAATGAATATAATAATAGAAAAGTAAAAACATATATTCACTTTTGGACTACATGTCAAGCATGGAAGGATCTGATTATTTAGACATGATTCCTTAATATAATTCCCCCGAGCAACTTTGCAAGTGCAACTCTCCTATCGCATTCCACCATATGCAAAAATTCCCAAAGCAATATTCTTATTCTTCTTTTTACCATTACCACTGCACTACTATAGATTCCATTTTTTTTTTTTTTTGGTAGTATTGAATTGTATTTCCTTCTCCCCTTTTCTATCTTTAACAACTCATCTTCCAAAGTATATGAAAGAATATTTAAATTCAATCTCACTGAACACATTTTTAGAGAGTAATGAAGGAGCTTAAATTTGACTAAAACAAGAATTTTATTATTATATTAACAAATATACAAATCAATTATGCTAAAACTTTGAAACTATATATAGTTGTTCGATTAGCAATTGAAATGAATTAGGAACAAATGATTGGAGAAAGGGAAAGAGGCATTTGACTGTGACAGGCACTGAGTTGGACCAGTGTGGGGTCCTCCATCTCCAGGGACCAGGGAGAAGCCTTTCCCAGTTGTGCGTCAATTGAAGATTTTTATAATATAAGATAAAAAAAAAAAGGCAGAGATAATTGAGAGGTAAAGTTCACTCCCAAAGAATCTGACGATTATATATTATGTATAAAACTTTATTGAGTTTGGTCTTGCTGACTAGACTTCAAAGTTGGAATCTTAGTGAAAACAAGATTCTATTATAATCGTATATAAGAAATTGTTCTGTTTTAAGTCTTAACTTATTACATTTATTTATTTGATCATTAAATTTTCATGTTTATAGTTTTATTTTACTCAAATATAGCTACTAATATTTCAAAAATTTGAGGACTTGTATGAATTCTTTTATTGTATAAATGGTTAACAACAACCACTTCGAAGCATTGAAATTTTCTTTGCATTACATATATTGTTCATATTCTAAAATACAGATTTTTTACCCATTATAGTCAAAAAATTCTTTTAAGAAAGTAGCACTGATAACAAAAAGCCTTCAAACCATATGAGACTTAGCATGAGACAACCAAAACATCATGGAATCGTGTGGACAATGAGTTATGCAGTTGTGACATCATCACTGGTTCCACTGGTTGCCTTTTCAAAATCATCGATGGCAAACCAAGTTAATTAGTACTTTCCCAAACTGTTTTTTATAAAAAGTTTTAATTTCAAGTTTTTTCTATTGAAAATAAAGCTGATATTGAAAAAAACAAGTTAAACAGTTCTTAATAAATTAGTATGGAGGACCAAACTATGTTGTTCATAATTAAAATATGTAATCCTACAAAATGTTTGTGAAAGCAACTTATTAGAACAATTTGAAAAACAATACCAAACAGACTCCCTTTTCACTTTTCTCAATACTAATTTTCATCTTTCATTAATATTAGAGTGGCTAGGCTAGTATATTGGCTTCCTCCATTAAGGCTTTATTCTTTTCAATCGATTTGTAGGTTACTAATATTGAACAGAATTGAAATATACTTATTTCAGTGTAAATTTAAACGTATGTAATACTTATAATTACTGAACTGAAATAGCTGGTATCGAGATGGGTACCAAATTTGGAAACCCCCTGCCCCTTGAAATTTGGAAACGACCTCGTTGCTCCCACATCTTTCAAAAGTGCACCGAATAACTCTCTCAACGTTACGTGCTAACTTTTGGTTGGTTTGATTTTTCAAATCTGTTATTATTTTAAGTTCTCTTTTCAATAAAAAAAAACTGACACGTGATGTCGGGGAGCAAATTGATGCATATTTAAGAAGTTGAAATAGTAATTAAGACACTTTGAAAATTCGATGGACAAACAATTTTGAAAAACAACTTGGGACACCTGACGAAGAATAAGAACGAGAATAAAGGTAATCAAATTCCTTGATTAATTATCACCTACCTAAAGATGAGGGAAACTCCAATCAAAGTTCTTTTTGGTAAGTTTTTCATTTTTAATGGTAAGTCCAATCAAACTTTAATTACTACTAATTCATATATTTCGACTATGATAAGTGTTTAGCACTTTATATAAAGCACATGAAAATTTGATGAACAGATGGGCTTGGAAGGAGATAAATAAAGGAAGGCATTTAAAATGCAGTATGATGGTAGTTGGTAGAGAAAACGACCACTCTACTCCCGTATATATATTTATATTTTATAGTATATGTCACTTTACCTATTTACTTAGGTTACAGTCATTGCTGAAAAGTTTGGCACATATTCAACACTCATCCATCGCATTATTAGACTTCACAGGTATTCATCCAGCCCTGCTCAAGCCATGTTCATATGGTCAGATTTGGAAACACATTTCTTAGAAAAAGTCCAACCCAAACACGAGTATGCTAAAATCCGATGATTTATAAATTTGGGTTTATTTTTATATAAATACTCAGTATGATGAATAAATATTATTCATTTCATATATTAAATTTAATAGTCATTTTAAATTTTAGCTTATTTAATTTTAAAACTTATAAAAGCTTGAGAGAATCGAAGTAAAGACTATAATTATATATAAATATCTTACATATTTATATAATTTTTTTGTTTCTTTTAGACAAGTAGCTAGCCTTAACTGTAACTAAAACATGATTATTATTATTATTTTGGAGAAGATTATTATCATTTATTAGAAAAAAATTAAATTTATGATTATAAACCGGATTTAAAAATAATCTTACAAGCCTAGAATGAGTTTATTTCGAATCCAAATTCTAAAGTTAGGTCAAAACAGACTTAAATATATGTCTTTAGTAAAATTATTTGATAAGATAAGACTCGACCAGACTCGTGGTATTAGGGGTAATTAGGACATCTCCAATGTTTCCCAAAATGGGAAGTGAATATGGGGAATGGTTAATTCCAACAATTTTTCATATGGCATATCCTCAAATATGGGGAATGTTCCATTTTCTACTTGGAAGATTGAATAAGATATTATTACTTTTCGAGGAATTAAATAAAATAATATTATTTTTTATTTTTTTATTGTTTTTAGTTTTAATTTTTTTATTGTTCTTATTAGTTTAATAATAAAATATTATTATTTTAAGGTGAATTTGATTTAAAGAATATAAAATGAGAAATTTGGTTGAAGAAAATTTATTGTAAATCTTTCAAAATAGAATTTGAGAAATGAAAAATGGAAAAAGTGATTGAATTTGTGAAAAGAAAAATAATAATATTAAAGCGGTAAATTACGAAAAAATACGGGCCGAGGGGCAGGGCTGGTAATGCGAGGCCCAAATATCGGATCTTAATCGTTTCATTGTCAGGCCCGATTTCTCATATTCAGAGTTGCCACTCGACCCGACTTCCAGATTTTAATCCTCCCCCTACACTAATGCTCTAAAAAGTGAATAAATGGGCGAGGCAACAGGCTCCGCGCCTCGTAAAAGAGAAGAAGATGCCGGAAAGTTTGAATTTGGGTAAGGCCATTTCCCTATTTCTATATTTCACTCTCTCGCGGTCGAGTTTTTCTCCCATAAAGCATTTCATGTTTTCTACTCTTTTGTTTTTTTCTCCTTGAATCAGTTATTGGTTCCTGATTTTCCTTTTTTATTTTATAGATGCAATCATTATCGTAGAAGATGCAGTATTCGTGCTCCGTGTTGCCAGAAAATCTTCCCCTGTCGCCATTGTCACAATGAAACAACTGTATATCTCTCTTTTATATTCTCTTTTTTTTTCTTTTCAATACATATATTTTGTGCATTCTTTTATCTTTTTTTCCTGTTTCAGAGCGCGATGAGTAACCCTAAAGATCGTCATGAAATCAATAGGCATGATATTAAACTAGTATGTTCAATTCCCAAGCATTTCTTTCTATTTCGAAATTTTATGGGAAATTTCATTTATTCGTTAATTTCGGTGGTTTTACTTTCAGGTCATCTGTTCACTCTGCAGTACAGAGCAGCAGGTGTGAATTGCTGGAATTTTTTACTTCTGCTATCCTTTATCATAGACGCAGTCCTTTAGACTTTAGTTGTTACTGTTTTTTTTGTTTATATCTATTACTGTTTGTTATATAAAAAATTGCTTGGTATATCCAACTACCACTAATTTTGTTTATATCCAACTACCACTAATTTTTTGTAATTACTTGGTTAATTGTGTTTCCTTTTGTTGTTGTATTATATCGGGATTCAGGTTCTTAGAACGAATCAAGTGCTTCAAGAATCCTATTGTTCTTTTTCTTGATTCAGAACTCAAACAAAGTTATTTATGTGCCTTTGGAATTGAACCTTTTTGTTGGCAACTTTCTAGAATTCATTTTACTTTCATGGAGTTACAACGCAAAAAACCTCAATTACCTTGAAACAACAGCCAAAATATACCAGAATAGCCTTATTTATTCTAGTAAATGGTTTGCTGTTCTTTGTTGAACACCTGATAAATCAATGTTATTTTTTTTAATAATATATGTCCAATGTTTTCAGGTTGCTCAAGTATGCACAAACTGCGGAGTTAAGATGGGTGAATACTTCTGTGATATTTGCAAATTTTATGACGATGACGTAAGATAAAACTAATTATATACACTTGCAAGGTTTTAAAGTTCAGAATGCAATGATGTAAAAATGTTTCAACTTTATTCTTTGCATCCATCTCAGTCTTCTAAAGGACAGTTTCATTGTGAAGGTTGCGGAATTTGTCGGTCAGTGTCATATTTTATTCATTTTTTAGTTAAGCTTATTGAAGGGCATTTGCCTCTTGAGTCTGTGATGAGAATCATTACAAGAATTCTAATTTGCAATCCACAGGCTCGGTGGTCGAGACAAATTTTTTCACTGCCAGAAATGTGGTATGTCATTTTCTCTAATGTCAATGGTCCTGAAGAAACTAAGTCAGGGAACTAATTTTATGACTTTACTCTGGAATTTTTTTTATTCCCGTCTTCATTTTCAACATCTATTGATGAAATATAGGTTGTAACCTAGTCATGATTTTCTGCTTTTTTTATTAGAATCCAGGAATTTTGTTCCAAGTTCTATTTTTTCTGACCTTTTATGTCATATTCAATTCAGTATTTATAAACAAATTTCCCTAACTGGGCATGTAAACTATCAGAAATTTCTGCCTTGTAAGCTAATAGAATCTGAAATTTTCCCAAGCATAATGAGGTAAGATGTGCATTCTTAAGAATCACGAACAAATGGACATTGAAATTCCAGAACATACTGACCTTTAAATATATGAGCATGAAGTTGTGAAAGACTGTGTAAGCACCCATCTAACCAGTAGCCAACAACTAGCTTTACAAGAGTTAGAAAGATTGTAAAGAAATAGGCTAACGAGCAATTTTATTAGTAAAATGGAAATCGTGTATGTTTTTACCCTTGTTTCAAGTGGCGTCTTTCTCTTGGGCAATCACCTAGCACCTCAAGCAAAGTTATTTTCATCTCATTGATAAAACTTAGCGTTTTTTGTAGGAAAGTTTTTTGTAGGAAATTGTTTAAGAAAAGGCAAAGTAGCCACAAAGAAGGCAACTCAGATATATGATATATTTAATGCTACCATACAAATAGAATCCAGTAGTTTCACTTCAAAATTTGGAGGTGCTTTGAATGATATGAATTATGATTCACAGGATTTGCAACAAAGATCTTAATAATTTACGTCTTATTACAGCCATCGGAGAAGTTAAGCTAAAATCAGCCAGTCCATCTGTTAACTGTTCGCACTAAAATACTTGTGGTGGAGAGTTCTCTAGCTCGAGGATGATCATTGATCAGTCAAATGAAAACAGAACAAGTTTAAGGATTATCTTGGTTTTAACTTTAAGTTTGAATCGGTACTTTAGGTTTAGATGTACGATTTATGGTGACGAAATATAGGTTTACCATACAAATAGGATTCTGTTAGTTACAAAATTTTGGAGTGCGGACTATTTCAAAGTTATGTTCTTTCTATCCTGTTCATTGTCTAGCAGTTGAACTTGAAGGTTCATTATTAATTCCATTACCACTTTGTTTTTTTAGTTCTGGAGCTAATGATTGATAGTTGAATTTATACCTCTGTCTTCTTTTATTTTTATCGCTAGTAACCTATGCTTGGATGAAGGCTACCTTCTGAATGATAACAAATCTGATGTCTAGGTTATTGCTTTATGAGTTGATGTTATAGTGTAGATACTTGTCTTATAATGTTTGCAGACGTGATTTAAAACTTTGTGCTTACAAATTGTGCAGGAATACTTATTTAGATATGTTCTGGCTTATATTAATTTCTAATTATACTTATAGAAGCTTAAAACAAGCTTCATATATTCTGTCTTAGGCTTAGTAGTCAATACATCTTGTTAACTTTTCCTATGTGGTGTTGGAGTCTATTTGTTAATTTGTTATGAACTTACAGAAATTGATTTTCCTTTTGTAATGATATCTCGATATTGATTGCAACAGGTTCTTGCTATGACATGGGATTGCGTAAAAATCACTCTTGCATTGAGAACTCCATGAAAAATTACTGTCCTGTGTGTTATGAGGTTTGTAATATGTTCATTTTGTGGTGAATCATCGAGCAAATGATTTGTGTGACAGAAACACTTTTATTGTCTTGCAGTATCTTTTTGACTCCATCAAAAGTGCTACAGTGATGAAGTGTGGACACACAATGCATGGTGAATGCTTTCGACAAATGGCCGATCAAAATCAGTAAGCTTTTCAAGACTTACTTACAGTGGCTTATAATGTCACTTTATGTTTTGGCAATCAAACAATTTTTGTGTTGGACGCAGGTATAGATGTCCAATCTGCTCCAAAACTGTGATGCAAGTGTCAAACTATTGGAGCTTGCTAGATCAGGAGGTATGAAGCTTTTTTCCCCAACACAGGAGCAGTATAAGATGTGATTGGTGTGGTCTATATAGCTAAAATGTACAAAAGTTTTCTTATTTCACATTGTTGTATAATTTTAAGTCATTGATTAACTATTATGCTAAATATCTTTTAGCTTTACTTGGTGTGGGACCCTGTCATTTATAAGTGCGACTGAGAAGAGGAGTCAAGTTTTCATGTGTACTGGAACACTAGCGTGGATTGACTGTTCTTTCTTTTTCACATTTTCCGTCCAATGCTTGTTTCTGTTTATTCCTGTAGTAATTTTGTTATAACCAAGTCCAAATAGGGTTGTCATACAGATTTTTGTGCAATTTGCTACTCTGCTGCATGATTTATCTTTTGATAGTTGCTATTTTCTTTGTATTATTTTGGGTTAACTTTAAATAAAGTACCCTGTGGTTTCATTCATTTGCAAAACGGGGTCCGAGGAATTTTGTTTTGCAAAAAGGGGTCTGTAGTTTCAAAAAATTTGCAAAAGAGGGTCCGTGGTATTGTATATTTATGAACAATAAATATATTAATGAGAAACCTCTATTTGCAAATTTATCAATGATGTGTATTGTATATTTATGAACCATCTCGCAAAAATTCAGATAAAAACGAACAAGATTACCCATTTTCGTGATATAATTTATTAATGAGAAACCTCTATTTGCAAATTTTTCAAACTACAGACCCCTTTTTGCAAAAATAAATTCCTCAGACTCCATTTTGTAAACGAGTGAAACCACAGGGTACTTTTTTTAAGTTTACCCTATTATTTTTCAGTTTCATTTTTAATTTGTTGATTTTATGATCAAAATGGTGATCCTGCAATAATGCAATGAGATTTCGTTTATGATAGATTGAAGCTGTTCAAATGCCTGAGGAATACCGTTACGAGGTACATTGCTTTCCCCATGTTCCTGTTTGTTTAATTAATAATTGCCACAACAATAAGCATGAGATGTGCATTCCTCCATTCATTTGCTCGCGGGTTTATTTATTGGTTTGTTTTCTCTTTGTTTATTTATCTTAACTGTTTAATACGAGTTCTGATGATAGACCGTAATTGTTGAAAGCTTATATATGCAATTGAAAATTAATCTAATTATTAGTATGATAAATTATGTAACTGAACTAATCATGAAATTTTTGAAACTATACATATGTTTTCTATTGCATTGATGACCTTCAAACTAACATTTGAAGTACCTATATTATCTCTAATCTGAAAGCGGTAATTAGAGTCGTGGAAATTTTGCAGGTTTCAATCTTATGCAATGACTGTAATTCTATCAGTAAGACCCCATTTCACATTGTGGGATTAAAGTGCAGCCACTGCAAATCATACAATACGCGAAGGATTTCAACTCCAGATGATCAATGAAGGTCTCAACTGAAATGCAATGCCCGATAGCTGCTCTTGTGCATGGCATTGTTTGGCATATTCTCTTGTTCTATTCTTACAATGCCTTTGGGCTATTTACCAAACGAAGAAAGGTTTGTGAGACCCCTTTTCTGATCTTTACACTGATTCGTTTGTTCTGTAAAAACTTTTCTTCATGGGATTTTAATTCACGTCATTCCAGAACTTATTTAGCTTAGAAATAATTTAAGTTTTAATGAAACTAAGTGGTTTGAATAGAATATGCCCAGTGATTTCTCAAAAAAAAAAAGAATGTGCCCAATGTGTTGATTCGCCAGAAATTTGCGGTGAATTTGTCCGAATCTACATTGATATTTTCTGTCTCGTGAATTTAATGAATATTTGTGTCTTTAGCTAACAAAATGGATTAATTTGGTAAATGTGAAGTGTAGTGTCATCATCCTCTTATTGAATCTTATGCTAATATGTGAACTTGAAAAATTACAAGTTCTATTGAACTTGTGTACTTAAGTTAAATTTCTTTGGATCTTTGATGTAGACGTGTGGGGGTGCAATATTTAATTATTTAATCGTAAATAGCTACCATAAAGAGCATGTTGGTATCATCAGTTCAGATTATTTTAATTCTCGTTACATCTACTTTTTTAGTACGAGTACTAATTAACTAGTTATGACATCTTTTCTCAAGTGAGAGGATTAGGTTGGACCGTTGGAGTTTGTGATCCCTGATTAAGAATGATAATTCCCTGACATATATAAAGTCAATTCTTTAATCAAAATATTTCATCTCTACACTTCTTGCTTTGCAACTCTAATTTCTCAATCCGTGACTATTTCATCCTCAAATTGGAATCAAAGGCTCTGCTTATCCTAATCACTTATATTTTGTTCTCCTCACCGCTTTCGACATGTCAGCTTTGATGGTTAACGTTAGTGTCGCCTTACAAAAGCAGTCAATTATTGTAAGGCAATCAGAGTTGATGACCGAAAAGTTGTGGTTCCTTCGTCACCATTAAATAAAGACCTTTTAGTATGTTAAATTTTATATATTTATAATGTTTTGAAAATAAGTTATAAAAGCTAAATTATACTTTTTTAACTTATAAGTTAACGGAATCCAACTTTGGACATGTGAGAAGAAGACTCACATGCATGGCACTCATTTTTAATGAAAAAGGCTAAAAAGAAACAATAAAGAACCTTTTCTTTCAAATGTCTCTTTCGTTCATCTACTTCCATCACTCTTTTTTTTTTCTATTTTACCAATATATCTCTATTTTACCAATATATAGGAAATCTTCCCGATGGAACTTCGTTTTTGTAACTTAATTTGAAAAAACAAACTACATTTAATTCAACAATTACATAATTTAAAATGAAATAAATTCAGTTAAATCTTAATCATTTATTTAAATCATGATGCACAATGCTTGATTAAATGGCTATTTGCAATGCTACAGTTACGTCTTTTCCTTTTTCAACAACTGCTATTGTTGTGGCATTTTTCATTTGACTAAACTGTAATAATACTGTTGCATAATCATGTACTTTTTCGTACTTCCAATTCCCGTTACTTATTGAACAATAATTACTGACTTGATCATTAATTGATTACACTAAAAAAATATTTTACGTAATAATTAAGTTTTTAGCTTTATTTTATTTTACTACTTCACAGTCCAAGCTCTGGCAAGAGAAAGTACCATTTCTCTCTACCTCTTTTGTGATACAGAGAAAGAAAGAATCATCTTGAGATATTCCTTGATTGAGAGGCTGAGATTTCATAGACAGTCAATCTCATATAAACCAAATTTCACAAGATTTTCATATCCAATGTATTCAACCATATCTTGTCCCCTTCACCATTCACACCTGAGCTCTCCATTTTCCATAATGTTCTATTTTCATAGTGGACCCAAACCCAAGTATTTTTTTTCAAAACAACTCATTTTAATTCAATTAAAATTAAACGAAACGAGCAAAAAAGTGTCGTGACACGACATGATGACAATTTTCCTAGAAGATACTTATTGCTTGTAGAGCAAGAAGTAAAAAGATATTTTTGGGGTTTTTGAAAAATCATTTCCAATTAATATGTCTTATACTCTTTCATTATCCAATAATAGATTAGAAAATAGCGCCATTTTAAGGGTCTGAACCTCTATTCTACAGCTAACTGACGCTTAAATCCCTAAACCATTCTTCTTAATTCTGTTCATTCCCATGGCTGATTCTTCTACTCAGCCTCGAACCATGAAATCTCACCGACTCTGTGATTACTGTAATCAAAGCGTTGCTCTCTTCTACTGCCGCCCTGATTCCGCCAAACTTTGTATTTCTTGTGACCGGGAAGTTCACTCTACTAATCAGCTCTTTTCCAAGCACACTCGCTCTTTGCTTTGCGATGCCTGTGATTCTTCCCCGGCTTCTCATTTCTGTGAGTCGGAGCATTCTGTTTTTTGTCATAATTGTGATTGGGAGAGTCACAATCTTGATTCCTCTGTTCATAATCGGAGGCCAATTGAGGGGTTTACTGGATGTCCTTCTGTCGGTGAGCTTGTTAATCTTTTAGGTTTTGATGATCTCGGCGGTAAAAAATATCCGGATTTTGTTGAAGAGAATAACGGGCTTGGTGTTGATGATTCTGGTTTTAGTGATGGGTGTTTGGATTTGTTGCTCTGGCAGACTCCAACTATCTCTAGTTTGGATGATTTGATTGTTACTAGTGATTCGACTGAAAATTATCAGGCCTTAGGTGTTCCTCCTCTACCTAAGGTAATTTCAATTCTCTTCTTTCTGTGTTCAATTTTGTACTTTAATTGTCTTTTGCTTTGTCAACACCGTAAACTACTAGTAATTTATGATTAGGGTTTCAATTCTAGCAAGTAATTTATTAATGGGTTCCATTTCTACTGGTATATTATATTATTGGCTCCAATAATTGCTGTATCCCGATTAAAAAATTCAGATGAATCCCAATATTTTATTGCAAACAATTAAGCCCTATATGGTTTGCTGTCAATAGTGAGATGAAAATCATTCAAAAAGATCTCTGTTTGGAACGAATATTTGTAGTTTTATAATAGCCTAACGATGTGGAGTATCGTAGGAATAATGTTCAGGCTTTGAATTGTTAGGAGTATGTCGGCAATACCTTTTAGGTTCATTCATTGAATGGAGGGTTTTTCATTTTTCATATTGCAATGTCTACAAATAAAAATGTTAATGTTCTGGTAAAATTGTTGATTCTGCTGCAAAATGGGAGTCATATTCTATGTTTTTTTCTCTCTTTTTAGGCATTTGTTTATGATTTGCCGTACTGGAGTTTGCTCTTGTAGTTATAAAATCATTTCGATATCAGCGGTAGCGAAGTTTTTTTAGGAATTGTAAAGCATCTTTAATGTTAATGTATTGTACAAGTATTAGATTGTCGTTATGATGTTCTAATGATATTAGCAATCAGAAATGGAGCTTTTTGCAAAATAACATGCTATATTACATTGATTAGTAACTCTAGTTTTATGTGTTCTTCTTTCATTGACCACCGTAGTTGCCCATTTTATAAGATATTCTCATCTATGTACTCATCAGTAGTTATTTTAAAAAATAAAGTTGCCATTGCTAAGGCTTGGTGATACTTTGACTTAATCAAGTACACAAAACTAAATGATTTTTGAATCAGAACCGCAATGCTGTTTGTGGGCAACACAAGGAAGAAGTTCTCCATCAGCTCCGCAAACTAGCCAAGTTGGAACCTGACTCGAATTCTGAAAATCTAGACGATGATGCATTTAATGGGTACAAGACGTCAGCTGCTGAACAAAACATGAAGCCACGTGATGTGTACACTAGTTATGATAATGATGTGGGCGCCCCAATTTCTATGCCTACTTACGAGGTAAAGCTGCAATCCGTCTTTGTTTTGACTCGCTTGTTCTCTTGTGTACTTCTATCTTGGACTCTATGTGATGCCAAGCCTATGGTGTCATTCACTTTTCATTGTCTTGATTTGTTTA
This sequence comes from Euphorbia schlechtendalii, assembly GCA_949673415.1. NCBI lineage: Eukaryota > Viridiplantae > Streptophyta > Magnoliopsida > Malpighiales > Euphorbiaceae > Euphorbia > Euphorbia schlechtendalii. The sequence continues at coordinate 24,976 of CATIWQ010011301.1, forward strand.
TTGAAGTTGTTGGACCACATTTCTACTCTTATTTTTTTTGACAGTTGAAATGTAAGTTTGTTGGATCATCTTAGCTTCAAAAACTAGGAATTTCTATGCTCATCAAAATGCTTGGCCTTTTTTACTTAAAATGAAATAAAAGGTACAGATCTACATGCTCTTTTTACAGGACAATATATTTAACTGGCTTAATGATCCTGGGGAGGCTGGAACTCAAGCATCTCATATGATGAGAAAGGATTTGGAGGGGAGTCCTGCTGTGCCTGACAACCACTCAAATATCAATGGTTTAAGTGTTGGTGATGGCAGCCAAGAGTATCTTGTTTCTGCTCCAACTTTGCCTTTTTACCCAAAACTCGGTTTGCATGACATAAACACTGAACATAGGGACTCTGCAATCTCACGCTACAAGGAGAAGAGGAAGTCAAGGAGGTAAATTACTAATATTTCACCCTTTGATTACCTGATGACTTTGTTTTTTCTGGATCTGTGTGTGGTGTTTCATTATAATCGAAATGTTATTTGGACTGATATTCTTCTGCTCAAATCAACAGGTATGATAAGCACATTAGATATGTATCACGAAAAGTGCGAGCAGAAAGCAGAACAAGAATCAAGGGAAGATTTGCTAAGATGGATCGCTGAAACTACGGTAAGCCCAACATTTTAGACATACATGATACCACCTGTTCATATTTCAGTTTTCATGCCTAATAGACTGCATTTGTGTGTTTCAAGCGAATAACCCTAAAAACAGCGCAAAAACTGCAGGACAGTTTTGGTAGATTGGATGGTTGAGATTCTGCCATGTAGGCATGAACTGAGAGTGAAGTAATGGTTAGCTTACAAAACAAAGTACAAATGATTCAGAGTATGTTTAAAACATCTCTTTTTTTTTTCACTCTTTTGTATCTAGTTTTGTTTCTGAAACTGTGGTATATAATGGCTTTTAGCCTTCCATTTCATGTAGAAAATATAATTATTTGAATCAATGTGTGTAGTTAATAATCATTCGATTTTGTTCATGCAAAGAAAAATGAAGACATTATAATAGCTATTCAGCATGCAGCTAGGGTGTGATTCAGTTGACAATATAAAGACTGAAAATATTTGTAGGTGACGGTTGAGTCGAGGTGGAGTTGGAAAACAAATTTACACATGCCAGGCATTGTTTCAACATGAGCAAGAAGCAGCTGCCCTATTATAGCCAATACGACAAATAATAAATAAAATCTTGTGCTGTTATAATCATAGGATATAAGTATACTACTACCATGATTTATTTAATGCTGAAGCTGCTGCATTCATTTAACATATCAAGTGTGTATTGGTGCTCCAGTTGCGTCCATATAATGACCACAATATTGTGTAACAAAAACTAGCCTTCACAATTTGTTTGTTTTTATATTACTCCCTCCATATTAAAATAAGCAATAAAAATGCTTATTTTTACTTATAATTTTTGTTAATTTAAAAGTTCATTGAATACTTTATTTTTTTTATCATTTTTAATGTGCATTGAATAATGATAAAATAATCAAAATGTTTAAAAAGGTGCATTGAAATCTGAAAATGACATTTGTTTTGAAAAATTTTTAATGTTCTAAAGCGACAATTATTTTGAAATTGAGGAAGTAATATATACTTCCTCCATTTCAAAATAACGGTTGCTTTAGAATTTTAGAAAAATTTCAAGATAACTGTCGTTTTAGGATTCTAATGTACCTTTTTGAATTTTTTTATTTATTTTACCCTTATTTAATACACATTGAAAATGATAAAAAGAATTAAAGTATCCAATCAACTTTCAAGTTAACAAAAATCATAGGGGTAAATAAGTATTCTTAATACTTTAATTAATGTGATCTTGGTATTGATAAACAATATAAAAGCGACAGTTATTTTGAAATGAAGGAATTTTAATCGGCCTTTTAATACATACGAGACTAAAGCTTGGGGAAGTTACAAAAATGATCGAAATTCAGGATTATATATAGTCAAAGTTTTGTACCCTAACATTTTTCATCTAATTAAGATTTGTGTCTATATTCATACGCTTCTGTTGTTTGTCCTCTCATCCTTTACGTTCCTGTTGATCTTTGAATTTTCTTATTTTATTTTATCATTATCTCTTGCACTGTTTTTTTTAACATGTTAAAAAAAATTTGTTCGTCTTATTTTTATCTTTAAAACGTCATAATTGTGATATACTTTTTCGAAAAAAAAATTTTGACTATTCGAAATCTGGCAAGAACATGCTAGGAAACTGGTAGTAAACATTATTCTATTAGATCACTATTACAAAAGCAGTGAACAAACTATTGTAATCTTAAAAGTAAATGAAAAGGCATTAAAAAATGATTATAACACATATAACATATATATATATACAAAGTATTGAACCAAAATAGCAAGTATCTAGTAGGAACCTGGCAGTCATTTGATAGGTTACACAAATACATGTCAAAGTTTTTTTCCATAGCATAAGTGTACATATCTAGAAGGATTTTTACTAAATTCAATACATATGAGCATCCTACCAAAATACCTACCATATACTTACTAGATACTTTCAAATACTTTTTATGTTCAATATCTGGTAGGAACGTAGTAAAAACCTTATATTTCATTAGAAGTTTGTTCAATCCATCTATATCTGGTAGGAACCTGATAGGAAATGTAAATACATGTCAAGTTTATCTCCATGGTATGTGTACATATCAAGAAGGATTTTTACAAAATTCACATATCAAGAAGGATTTTTATTAAATTCATATATATGCGAGCATCCAACTATAAATCTTCAAAAAATATATTGTTCAATATCTGGTAGGTACCTTATATTTCATTGGAAATTTGTTCAACATATTTCATTGTTATCATTAAAAAGATTTAAAAGCTATGAACAAATAAAAGTGTGAATTCATATGCATACCTACCACAGACATACCATATACGCATTAGGAGAGCATATTGGAAAAAAAATATAAACTTAAAAAGTTACAAATACAAAAAAAATCAATTGAGTCTATTGGTCCCAGTAGGGTGTAAAATAGGTCAAGGGGGGGTGAATGACTCTTTTTGAGTTTGAATTCAGTTTCAGAAGACAACTGTGTGTAGCTTCTGAAACAACTTCTGAGTAAGGATATTTTACTTAAAGTTCCCGTTTTAAGACTTTGCTAATTTAAGTATGAATAAGAATGAACACAAAATAATGCAGAGTAAGGAAAATTTGCAAACAGCGATTTTATCCTGGTTCAGCCTCTGCTTAATCCAATCCTTGGAAACTCCTGTCCAAGATTTAATACACTAAGAACTCTTCTTCTGGTGAAGAGTAAACCTTTTACAACTGCATTGGTTGAAGTATCCTCCAATCAGCCTTTGCAAAATGAGCCATACTAACATAGAAGTTTCATCCAACTATATCTGAGGCTCAGAGCTTCTTATCTTTTTTATTTCCTTCCTCACAAGATTTCTAACCTCCCTGACACGAACTTACCCTTAGCTAGTGTATTACAAAATTGTTTTTAGAGAAAAATGATGAGCTTCTGAACTTTGTTTCAGTTAGCTCGATTACAAATAAATAGGAATGAAGTGTTTGTGATTTTTTATTGCTAAGAAGATTGCAGTGAGAATTTGAGAATTAATTTCACTCTAAAGCTTTCAGTTGTTTTAACAACTTTCTTCAATGGCGGAAATCATCCTTTTATAGATAGAGAGAATGTTTCAGTTGATCTTGGACTGATGCACAAATTCTTCTCGTTGTCTCGCATCCTTGTTTCCGTTAAGAATCTGTTTAAGAGCCTCGTCCAAGTTTGATCTGCGGTGCACCAGCCAAGAACTATTTGGGACCCACTTCTTGTACGATTATCAGAGATTTAGCTGAACTGAATGTTTTTGTTTCTGATTTTATAACAGCTTTTGTCCTTATTCATCTTGAAGTACAAATGAGCGCAGCGGCATTTAATGTGAGATCAACTTTCTTGACTTCTAGTGCCGAAAGGCTAAGACACCCTTTACTTCTCTTCAGAGGGTCTTCCTCACAACTCAGGGTCTTGAATTGTCTTCAGATGTTGCAAGCTTCTGAGGTTTCTTTGAGTCTTCAATCTTCTGAAACACATTTTATCTTCCAAGTCATCATGTGCTTCTGAACTCAGAACCTTCAAAACCTTAAATTCACTGCTCTGAATCCAACAGAGTCTATTTGTCTGAATAAGTTTCACAGGTTTTTTCCTCAAACTTTCTGTTCTTTTATTGTTCCTACTGAAAAAAAATGTATTAAAAAGTAGTATAATTTCTCGGTGGTGAGAACTGAACTCTATTGTTATTTTTGGCAAATTGATTTTATTACTTTACATTAATATTTTCATCTGTATCAAAAGAAATTAATGGTTAATGTAATAAACCAATTTTTAAATTTTCATAACCTATTGCTAGACTTTGACATGTTTTTAATGTCTTTTGTATTTTTCAACATTAAAATATGGTTTTAAAAATATATTTATATAAAAAAATTGACACAGTTACGTTTATATAGAATATAAAGAAAATTTCCCAAATGACCTAGTATGTGATTCATATTTCCCAAATCATCTTGGTGATATATGAGATCTCTACTACGAGC